>PVKM010008885.1:0-38067 GCA_004027735.1 Carollia perspicillata | reverse complement strand
TTTTTTTTTTTTTTTGCTATCAAAAAAACACTGTAGCGACCATCCTTTTACTCAGCTATTTTTGCATGTGCACAATCTCATATTTTAGTAATTTCCCAATCATCCTATACAAGAGTTTTACCAGTTTGTACCAGAATACAGCTTGATGTTCAGATGTATGGTTTTGAATTCTAGATCAAAATATTGTGAACCCTTTCAATCCTTAACCAGCCAATAGGCAATTATTTTTAGTCTTTATTTTTAAGGTTAAGTATGTTTTCAATGTATTAGCCATTTGGATTATTTTCTGTGTGACTGTGTGTGTGTGAAAAGTGATTTGTAAGTTTTTGATTTTATTCTTCTAGTTTCCTGTTTGTTGTTTGCCATAGAGAAATTTTACATTTTTATGTGGTCAGTTTGTTTATCATTTTAAGACTTTAGGTTTTAGGTCCTGAGCAGACAGGCATTCCTCATTCCCTATTAACACATAAATATTTTATCCATATTTTCTTATAGCACAACTGTATTAATTTTCTTTTTTTTTAATGTTTTATTGACTACAGTTGTCCCATTTTACCCCCTTTATCCCCCTCTGTCGTGCACAACTCTTCCCACCCACATTAGCCAACTTTAGTTCATGTCCATGGGTCATACACACACACACACACACACACAAGTTCTTTGGCTTATACATTTCCTATACTATTCTTTTTTTTTTTTTTAATATTTTATTTATTTTACTTTTAGAGAGAGGGGAAGGGAAGGAGAAAGAGTGGGAGAGAAACATCAGTGTGTGGTTGCCTGTCATGTGTCCCCTACTGAGGACCTGGCCTGCAACCCAGGCATATGCCCTTACTGGGAATCGAACCGGCGACCCTTTGCTTCACAGGCCCGTGCTCAATCCACTGAGCTACACCAGCCAGGGCTTCCTATACTATTCTTAATCTCCTCCTGTCTATCTTCTACCTATCATTTATGCTTCTTATTCTCTGTACCTTTTCCCCCTCACTCCCCTGCTGATAACCCTCCATGTAATCTCCATTTCTGTGATTCTGTTCCTCTTCTAGTTGCTTAGTTTGTTTTTGTTTTAGGTTTGGTTGTTAATTGTGAATTCGCTGTCATTTTACTGTTCATAGTTTTCATCTTCGTTTTCTTAAGATAAGTCCCTTTTACATTTCATATAATAAGGGCTTGGGATAATGAACTCTTTGAACTTGACCTTATCTGAGAAGCACTTTATCTGCCCTTCCATTCTAAATAAAAGCTTTGCAGGATAGAGTAATATTGGATGTAAGTCCTTGTCTTTCATGACTTGGAATACTTCTTTCCAGACCCTTCTTGCCTGTAAGGTCTCTTGAGAAATTAGCTGACAGTCGTATGGGAACTTCTTTGTTAGGTAACTGACCCCTTTTCTCTTGCTGCTTTTAAGATTCTTTCCTTAGTTTTAGTCTTGGGTTGTGTAATTATGATGTTCCTTGGTGTGTTCCTCCTTGGGTCCAACTTTTTTGGGACTCTCTGAGCCCCCTGGACTTCCTGGAAGTCTATTTCCTTTGCTAGATTGGGGAAGTTCTCCTTCATTATTTGTTCAAATAAGTTTTCAATTTCTTGCTCTTCCTCTTCTCCTTCTGGCACCCTTGTGATTCAGACGTTGGGATCTTTAAAGATGTCCTGGAGGTTCCTAAGCCTCTCCTCAGTTTTGTTTGAATTGTTCCTTCATTATGTCCTCATCGAATGTTTGTTTCTTCTTTCTTGTCCACACCACTGATTTGAGTCTGGGTTTCCTTCCCTTCACCATTGGTTCCCTGTACATTTTCCTTTATTTCACTGAGCATAGCCTTCATTTTTTCATCTAATTTGTGACCATATTCAACCAATTATGTGAGCATCGTGATTACCAGTGTTTTGAACTGTGCATCTGATAGATTGGCTATCTCTTCGTCGCTTAGTTGTATTTTTTCTGGAGCTTTGATCTGTTCTTTCATTTAGGCCATTGCCATTTTTTTGTCTGGGCACACCTGTTACGTAGTGAGAGGCAGAGCCTTAGGTGTTCACCAGGGTGGGGCAACCCATGTCACTTTGTTGTGATGCTGTATGTGGGTCAGGGGTCTGAGAGGGAACAATGGCACTGGCTCTGCTCTCTGCCAGATTTCAGTCACTTCCTCCACTACCCACAATCAAATTGGGCCCTTCTGGTGCTGATTCCCAGGTGAGTGGGCTTGTGTGCATTCTAAGACCCTGTGGGTCTCTCCAGCAAACTCTCCTTTGAGGCTGGGAGTTTCTCCCACTGCCGCCTCAGCCCTCATAAGTGTTTTCAGTCAGAGGCTTTGAGGCTTTGAGGCCCTGGGTTGCATGGTCTGTCTTGCTCCCCATTTGTTCCTCTGGGTTTATCGGCACTTGAATGTGGGCCCGCCCAGGCTTCAATCCGCCACCTTGGAGGTCCCGTCAGCCACCGCCTTGCCCGCCCTGGTCCTCCAGCCACCATCTTTCCGCCCAGCTGTCCTTCTCTGCCCCTCCTGCTGGTCTGGAAAACGTTTCTTCTTTAACTCCTTGGTTGTCAGATTTCCATACAGTTCTATTTTCTGTCAGTTCTGGTTGTTTGTTTTTAAATTGTTGTCCTTCTTTTGGTTGTGCGAGGAGGCACAGTGTGTCTACCCACGCCTCCATCTTGGCCGAAAGTCCTATTTCTTATTACAATAAAATACATATATAACATAAAATTTACCATCTTAACTGTTTTTAAAGTATTACAGGTTAAGGAGTGTTAAGTACACTCACATAATTATGCAGCCGGTCTTCAAACTCTTCATCTTGCAAAACTGAAACTCTTTACCCATTGAAGAATTACCTCCTACTCCCACCCCCTGGCAGCTACTCTTGTACTTTCTGTCTCTGAATTTGATTACTCTAGGTGCATCATAAAAGTGGAATCATACAGGATTTGTCTTTTTGTGAATGGTTTATTTCACTTTGCATAATGTCTTTAAGGTTCTTCCCTGTTGTAGCATATCAGAACTTCCTTTTTAAGGCTGAAAAATATTCCATTGTATGTGTACACTAATTTTGTTTATCCGTTCATTTATGGATGGATATTTGGGTTGCTTTCACCTTTTGGCTCTTTGACGAATGCTGCTATGAAATCAAGTGTACAAATACATCTTTGAAACTGCTTTCAGGTGTTGGGGGCATATTCCCAAAAGCAAATTACTAGATCATATAAGAAACCGTATGTTTTCCATAGCAGCTGTACCATTTTACAGTCCCACCTACAGTGGACAGGGTTCCGGTTTCTCCACATCCTTTCCAACACTTGTTATTTTCTATTGGCTTTTTTTTTTTTTTTTTTTTTTTTTTTTTTTTTTGATAGCTAAGCTAACTAATGGATAGGAGTTGGGCTTTGTGTTGTCTTTTTATTTTATTTTATTTATTTATTTTTAGAGACAGGAAGGGAGAGAGAAAAAGAGGGAGAGAGACATTGATGTGCAGAGAGATATACCAATTGGTTGCCTCTGAAGCCCCCAACTGGGGACCTGCCCCACAACCCAGGCATGTGACCTGACTGGGAATTGAACCGGTGACCTTTTGGTTTGCAGGCGCAGATCAGCACTCAATCCACTGAGCCACACCAGCCAGGGCAAATGTTGACTTTTTTAACCTTAAATCTCATTTGAAATTTATTTTGTTATAAAGATTAAAGAAAGGGTGATAATGTTTTCTTGCCACTACTTGCTGATTACTTGCCATTTACTAGTCAGTTATTTCAGATCTATTTATTAACAACTGTTTTTTCTTATATTTGAAATGTCATCATTAGAGTTTAAATTCTCATTTGCATCTTATCAGTCATTATCCTATTTCTTTTATATTAGTTTACCACATTATTTTAATTCTTGTTTTATGTTCTGTATGTAATATATTGTTTTGATACGGTTTTCTTGTTTTTTCTTCCTTTTCGACCTGAAATTTCATATACGTGGTTTCTGTGGTTTTTATTTCTTTTGTTTCCAAGTGGCTGAAGTTTTGCTTTAATGCGTTTGTTAACATGTACTCCTAATATCACTATTTTGTGCCCAGAGAATATGGTCTATACTATTTCTTTAGTAAATTTACTGAGATTTTTCTTTATGGCATAATACATAATTTCTGTAAAAAGTTCTAAGAGTAGTTGAAAAGAAGACATAATATAATTTAAGTATAAATATAATGATGTGCCAACTAATAGGTGAGTTTTATTATTTATATCATTTTTTTCACTGGATCACAAAAGTATCATAAATCATTTTCTTGGATCTTGACTAAATACGTATAGCTAATTTTTAGTGGAGTACAATGAATAGAAAATTATCAAAGTATATCACAATATAGGCTCTGAAATTTTAGTTTCAGTTATATGTGTCTGACAATTTGTGTGTTAGGATCATAATCTAAAATGTGTCTCTTACAGTGGGTTCCGATTAAAAATACTTGAAAAGCTGTTCTATATGTTCATGTATTTTTGTGCTATCTTCTCTATTTAAAGAGCTTAGAGAAGAGAGTTAAGTGTTCATATTTGTCTCTGTGAACTTTTTGCCTTATATATCCTGCAGTGTTTATGCACTTTATTATTTGTATATAGTTGAGGCATAAGTTATATTTTTATTTTAGATATACATTCTGTTATTAAAAGTACTTCTCAGGTTTAACACTTTTGCCTTGTCCAATACTGACAGCATGAGTTTCTTTCCTTTACATTTTTTATTTATCTTTTCTTTTGACTTAAACTTGAAATGTTCTTTCTCATTCATTTTAGAGTTATCTGTTAGAAACTACTCTTCAGCCTTGAAATCAATGTACTCTTTGTTTTAGCACTTTCATCAGATAGTTGGAGGTATCTTTTATAAGGTGCTAAAAGTATTTTCCTGTCTTATGACATTCAAATTAAAGACTGTCCAGATTTTACAACCTATTGTTTTGGTGATAACTCTTTTAAAAGGGCAAATATATGACATCATTTACTTGGTATTTAAAGGATCTTCCTTGAAAGTCAGTTGCCATGTTAAAGAATGGAACCATGTAGAACAGTACACAGCTTGAATATAAAAAATGGCACCTTTTGTTAGATCTGCAGATGGGTATCGAAGTTTGTGTTTTCATTTTACTTTGACAAATCACTTCATGGATTATCAATATGATTTAGACTATTTCTTTGTGAACTCAGTTTCCTAGTAGTGATGACAACCAAGACATTTTTCGCATGAACAGCTTGGTGAGAACCGAATTGTTCAAGAACCAAGGTTTCATTGTACTTGCCTTTTCACTATGTTGATACTTTCACTGATTGTGCAAAAGCAGTGGTAGGTAAAAGTACTAGTGCCTTATCATGAATGAAGGCCAAGACTAAATTCTTCTAGTAGTTACTGTACTCTTAAAATTTTTTAAATGCCAGTTTCACTTAAGAATGTTACTGACAAAGCAGTAAGAATTGTAAATTTCAGTTAACCTTAACTTGTCAGTAGACACTTCAAAAATATTTTGTGAACAAAATGAGAACTTGCCTTTGCTGCATACCGGAATATAATGGTTATTTCAAGGGAAACCACTTGAATGATTGCTTTGAGTTGTGAGCTGAACTTGTCATTTTTTTCATAGAACACAATTTTTACTTGAAAAGATGACTGACTGACAAACTGCATTTATGCAGACCTCAGTATTTAGCAGACGTTTTCTCAAAAATGAACAGTGATATCAAGGAAGACAACTGACAGTATTTATTGCTAATGATAAAAGTCTAGTTTTCAAAACAAAGTTTGGATTTTGGAGCCATGATTCTGAGTTTGACAATCAGCAGAAATTTAGAAATCAGTGGTAATGTTATTGAATCTAATTTTTTAAATACCATGAAATATGTCAACATTTGGCTGATCTGCATTAATCAGGGAGTGAACCAATATTTTCCAAATGAACAGTGCTTGCACTGTTAAAAAATGATTTGGGGTTAAAGGTCTATTACAGTGCAAGATGAGTGTGAATGTAACAGAATGCAAAAGTTTATTCATGTGTTTTTTTTAATTCCAAACTGCAGTTAACCTTTAAAAAACTACCACCTGTCAATCTGGGTTTAGTATCTGGGTTACATCTATGGTAATATAAAAAAGCTATGGAAATACTCTTTCTTTCCTGAATTATATAACTGCATGAGGTGTGATTTTCTTCATAAACCTAAACAAAAACAGTAATACTACAGTAGATTAATTGTAGAAACAGATAAGAGAATATAGCAGTCTTCTGTTAAACCAGGGATTTTTATAAATGTTAAACAATTTACTTTCTTCTCACTGGGAGATAGCAGTGGGAAGACAGGATATAGTTTTCATAAATATATTTGTTAACATGTAATGATTTTGCTTAATATTTAAACATTTTCTCAGTTTCCGTTTTCTGATATGATAAATATCATAGATATTACCCAACATAAACAAAACTCTTTGGGGCCTTCAATTTTTTTTTTTAAGATTTTATTTATGTACAGACGGGGGAGGGAGGGAGAAGGAGAGGGAGAGAAACATCAGTGTGTGGTTGCCTCTCACATGGCCCCTGCTGGGGACCTGGCCTGCAACCCAGGCATGTACCCTGACTGGGAATCGAACCGGCAACTCTGGTTTGCAGTCCAAGCTCAATCCACTGAGCTACACCAGCCAGGGCTGCCTTCAATTTTTAACATTGCAAAGAGGTCCTGAGTTTGAGAAATGCTGTTGTATTATAACCTTTCCTCATCCCCCATATTACTAAACTACTTCCTTAGTTAGACACATCTTCTGAATGCCACTTGGTTTAGTGCAGTATACATGTTTAGTGTATATATTTTGATGGTATATGTATTATATATCCAGTAAAAGCTCTAGGTTATGGAGTAACTAATGGAGAGTAAGCCACATTTTATTTTGCTTTTGTCTTGTTAGCTAAGCATATTAAACTTTAGTTTTAAAAATTGGTATGACATCATATTTTCTACTATAATCTGTATAAAATAAGGGGAGAAAATTAAAAAGAAGATGAATCAAGTTCGAGAGACTCTAGTTTTCCTGATACTTATAGAATCTTTAGGCCCCCAAGCACTTAGGCATTTAAATGACTAGCCTTGAAAAGATTATTCTTCATTTTTTAAAAAGATTTTATTTATTTATTTCCAGACAGAGGAGAGAGGAAGGAGAAAGAGAGGGAGAGAAACACAAGTGTGAGGTTGCCTCTCCCACACCCCACACTTGGGATGTGGCCCGCAACCCAGGCACATGCCCTGACTGGGAATCAATGGGAATCAAACCCGTAACCATTTGGTTCGCAGGCCTGCGCTCAATCCACTGAGCAACACCAGCCAGGGCAGATTATTCTTCATTATATATAAAGGGACTTTTAAAGAAAATAAGATAATTCAAATCATTTTGTCATAAGCTCTTAAAATATAAGAAAGCAGGACACTGTCATTGAAGTGTTCAGATGATATGCATTAGCTTTACGACAAATTTTTGATACATAAAGACCTAAATTTATAGTGTTATGTATGATTTGTGATATACCATGAACACTTTGTGAAAGCAGAGTCCATAGCACCTTTATAGTTATTTTATAGGAATTGGACTGTAATTTTATTGTACATAATTGCCAGAATTTGTAAAAGTCTTTATATTTATGTCAGTTAACACAGCTATAGTTTGTTCAAATAAGGAGTTCCTTACCTAGGGCACACTCAACATTTATTGAATTGTTTTGGGAAAATAGGACTTGCTTTTTAATAGTGATAGTAGGACTTCATTGTAAGAATTAAAGAAATGTTAATTGCCCTCTGGGAAGGCCAAGAGTCTTAGAGTATTAGGGATTTAGGCTTTTGCTCTTGGATTTCAGATCTGCTTTTTTCTGTGTGACTGAACAAGTTGCTTTCTCTCAATTTGGGATTATATATGAAATGATAGTATAATGTGTACCCTAGGGATTATTGTGAGGATTAAAAATGTTTCACTGGAGAACTTGAAATTCACCCAGAATGTAGATAATGGTAGCAATTTTTTTCTTTTTTATTGAATTTATTGGGGTGATAACTGGTTAACAAAATACGCAGGTTTCAGTTTGTACAATTCCATAACAGGTAGCTATTGTTTTTTAAATCAACACTTCTGAACTAAAGAGTTATCTGGTCGTTGCTTTTTAAAATACATTCACTAGACCAAGAAACCAACTACTTTTACTTTAATGTGAATATCTTGAATCTGATCTCTTCCTCCTCCAATAATATATAAGGGGGAATAGTGCTTTTGCTGGGAGTAGGAAGGGAGAATAAATAAGCCCTTGGAGAAAGGAGACCTTGGTAGAATACTTGACTCACCTGTTTTGTAGAGACAGATGATGCAAACATTTTTTAGTTTGTGAGGGCTGCTGCAACAAAATATTATAGACTGGGTGGCTTAATCAGTAGACATTTATTTTCCTCTGGGTCTGGAGGTGAGAAGCCCGAGATCAAAGTGTTGGCAGGTTTGGCCGCTTTTGAGGCTTGCAGATGGCCACCTCTTGCTGTAACCTTGTGGCCTTTCCTCCATGCAAGCACATCTTTAGTGTCTGCCTCCTAATAAGCACATCAGTCATGTTATGTTAGGGCCCCCACCCTAATGGCCTCATTTTAATTACTCATCTCTTTAAAGGTACTATCTCCAAATACATTACCTGCTATGGTACTGAGTTTTGGAATTTAAACATATGAATTTCAAGGGAACATAATTCAACCCATAACACAACCATTGCATAAGACATAATGTTTATTGGATACTGACTGTGTGCCAAATACTGAACTAAATGCTAAATAAATATCATCTGATTTTATATGTAAATTAGCCATGTGATTATTAAGCATCTCTAGTTTACATGGGAGGACATTTAGGCTTAGCCAGGGGTATCCAACCTTTTGGTGTCTCTGGGTCACTGCAAGAAGAGTTGTCTCAGGCCACCCATTAAATACACTGTGACGCATAATCACTAAAAAATCTCAGTGTTTTAGGTAAACTTACAATCTTGTGTTGGGCCGCATTTATGGCCATCCTGGGATCATGTGGCCCGCGGGTGTCATGTTAGACACGCCTGGTTAAGTAACTTGGCTGAGAGACAGGATTGAAATTCAAGTCTTTTGGGCTCTAGTGTCTCTGTTCTGTTAGGTAAGAACTGAACTAGGAGATAGAAGCACAGAGACAAAAGGGTTGGAATATGAAACACAAACCTCAGTTTTGCAGTTTTCACCGGGGACTTGCTAGTAAATAACATGCGAAATGGAAAACCATTTAACACCAGCTCTGGTTGAATAGTAATTTTTTCTTTTAAAAAGTAGTAGAAATGTTTGGTTTTAGAATGGAAACAGTGAATGAAGTTAAAGATATTTAGCACATGATTCTAATTATTTTCAACTTGCTCAAAATGCCTTTCTCCTGTTTTCTTTTACAGAAGATTCTAGCATTCCAGAAACTACAGTAAATGAAAGAAAACCGAGTATATCATATTTCAAGAATGAAGGAGGAATACAGTATATTGATTTGTCCTCTGATAGTGAAGATGTTGTTTCTCCAAACTGTTCCAGTACAGTTCAAGAGACAAAATTCAACAAAGACACAGTGATTATAGTGTAAGCAGCTTAAAGATTTTTTAGATTTGCCTGTGTAAGGGTGTTTTTTTTGAGAAAAAGTTACTTAATTTTAAATATTTTCCCTTTTGACTTTTTCCTACTATATCTTTGTTATTTTTTTTCCTAACTTAGAAATGTAGAGAGGGTTGTGTGTATATGTGTTTCTGGATAATAGTTATTTTCAGTAAGATTAGTGAGCAGATTTTTTTTTAACTCTCCATAGATTTAAAAAAATAGTTTTAACAAATACCATTGTTCATTTATAATTGCCTTATGATTTGTTCTTTAGTCCCAGAGTCAAATCATTTTAACATTTTTTGAGCACATTCTGTGGGGTAGCATGGAGTTTCTATTGTAGTCAGGTGGAAAGATAATTAAAAATTATCTTTAATTTTTAAAACATTAAAAGTGCTTTATGTCAAATAATAGATACCTTGGGCAAAAATGGGAAGGAAATAGGCAGTTCAGGGCTAGGGGTAGGTACATGGTTTCTTTTTTAAGATTTTATTTATTTTATTTATTTTTAGAAAGTGGGGAAGGGAGGAAGAGAGCGAGAGAAACATCAATCAGTTGCCTCTCGCATGCCCCCAACTTGGAGTCTGGCCTGAAACCCAGGCATGCGCCCTGACTGAGAATGGAATTGGCGATTTTTTGGTTGGCAGAACACTGCCTAACCCATTGAACCACACCAGTCAAGGCGGTGCATGGTTTCTTAGGAACACAGTTAGGCTTCGTTGAGAAGACCATAATTGAGTGAAACCTGAAGGGGATAAGAAAGTGAACCATATGGAAAGGGAGGCAGAGAATGTATTCCAGGCATTGGGAATCACCTGTTCAGTGACCCTGAAATAGTTTTATGCCTGGCATTTTTGAGGGAAGTGGGGGGCAAATAATGCAGAATGTAGGTACTGAGGTTATCCAGTAAGGAGTGGGGTAGAAAAGGGGCTTAATCATGTTAAACCCATAGGCTATTTGGCTTTTATTCTGAATGAGATGGGAATCTAATTGAGCAAAGGAGTAAAATTATCTGATGTATGCTTAAAAGGGCTTTGAGGCTGTAGGGCAGCAGTAGTAGAAGCATGAATATTGTTTTAATAATCTAGGCAAGAAATTATGGAGGCTTAGACCTGGCTAATACTTGTGGAAATGATGAAGAGTAGTGAGATTCTGCTTATACTTTGAAGGTAGAGCAGAGAGGATTTATCGCATGTAGGATAGGAGAGAAAGGAGTCAAGGATGACCAGAAGATTTTTGGCCTGAGCAACTAGAAAGATGGAGTTAGCATTGACTAAGACAAGACACACTTTGGAGTGTCTTCCTTTTGAAGCAAAGATTCAGTCTTGAATATGCTGTAATTGAGAAGACTCTTAAGACATATAAATGGAAATGTGATATTGGAGTGAAGGGGAAAGATCTAGGTTACGTACCTAATTTTAAGGAGTTGCAGAATGTAGATGCTTTTCCTTTTTATTGAGTTTGAAGGGGTGGCCCTGGTTAACAAAATTATACAGGTTTCAGGTGCACAGTTCCACAACACTTCATCTCTATCCTGTATTGTATGTTTACCACCCCAGGTCAGATTGCTTTCCAGAATATAGATTTGATATTTAAAGCCATGTGATTAAATGAAATCACCAAGGGACACCACTATAGCTGGAAAAGAGAGCTCCTGGTTTAATGACTTAGGCCAGGGGAACTCCAGCTTTTAGGAACCGGGAGATGAGAAGAAACTTGTCAGCGGTTTTAAGAAGGAACAGTCCTGGAGTTAAGGACTGTCAAAAGGTGGTGTGATCAGAAACTATGTGAAGAAAGTTTTATAAGAAGGAGCAAGAGATTGAGACTGTCCACTGCTGATGATAAGGATTTCCTTTAAAAATGAACTTTTTGTATATAAACTGTGATGAACATGCCTTTATCCTGAAATTCACTCTTAAATAACAAGTTCATTCTGCATGAAAATAAATATATTAGCCCTACCCCCAGTTTTTACTGTCTATTTTGAAAAAATTTTAAACTTACTAAAAAGTTTCAACATTATAAACTAAGACTCACCCATTTCTCCATGTTTGCATTATTACCTTCATAAGTAATAATTAGAATTATTATGTTCACATAATCTGCTAAGAATAACATCCTTCTCTTACAAAAGTACGATTTCAAATTCAGAAATACCAATTAACATTGGTATAATAATGTGACCTAAGTACTTAGTCTATATTTAAATTTTATCAGTTAATCTCAGTAATGTCCTCTGTAGTATTGCTACTCAAAAGTACTAGTTTGTAAACAACGTACTGATTTCTTCACCAAGAAAATCTTGTAATAATATGTATATATATCTTCTAGACTAAGCAATATGCTTACTACTATAGTTATTTTGCCTTCTTGTGTAAATTCCTTGTCTAGTCATGGACAGATAACAGTTGGAGTTCAAGGGCTAGCAGTCAGTCTTTGGACCATATTTTGAGTAGTACTTTAATAGTAATCCCGCCCCTATGCCCTGCCCCAGTATTAGATGTTGGATTTAGTCTGTCATTTCCCTTTAATCTCATTTACTCTGAAATGGTTTCTTGGCCTTCTTTTGTTCCTTACTGACCTCTGAAGATATCAGGGTTTTTTGTTTTTTTTTAGGATGTCTGAATTTGTACGCACCTGATGTTTCTTCAGGATTAAATTTAAGTGAAGTGACAGAAATACTATATAAATGATTTGTATCCTTTTCAGTGTGTCACGTTAGGTGGTACATTGATACCACCATTGTTGGTGAAATGAACCTTAACAACTGAGAAACCTGTTGGGTTTCCCCTATAACGTTACTGTTTCCCGCTTTCTAAGTAATGATTAATCCAAGTAATGATTCTATTTCCCATCAGACTTTCAGTAGTTTTAGCATTTTTTGGCAATTCTTGCCTGAATGGGTTATTACAATGATAATTGCAAAATGATGTTCTTCTAACTCACTTTCTAGAACTTATATTTTATGTGGTATTTTGTAAAGAAGATTTTTCTCATTTCTCCCCATTCATTTTTTATATAGTACATTAAATAAGAAAATGGAATCATAGATACTTATTTGTTCGATGGGTAAAACCCATTACAATCATTATTCATTTTGATGTTCACATTGGTCAGTTTTGTCAGGTGAGGGCCTCTTCAGGAAGGCTGTAGTTTGGAGAGGTTTCTATCATTTTTTGAGCCTGTCTCTTTTGACACAAGACTTGTACTATCCCTACTCTAGGTCTAAAATCAGAATTTACCATTTCTCCACGTAGCACTGGTTCCTTTTGGAAGGGAATGGTATTTGGCAATGTGGGAAGTAGGTATATTCTTTCCTTGCTTTGAGTGAGGTGAGGTTATGTCATTGCCCTTTCAGCAGAATGGGCTAGGAAATAAGAGGAAGAGGGAGAATGTATGGGAGATGTTTTTTGTGTTTTTAAGTCATGAGTTTCTCCTGATACTTTCAATTCTAATCTACCACTATGAGGCTCTTCTTGCCTTCCCTAGATTTCCTTCTCTGACAGTGAGAACTCTGACTTCCTCCTGTATCAGTATATTTACTAACGGGCACAATTTTCCCGTATACATAAAATACTTTTAGAATTGCTGTAATCATACCACTTGGCCCACTAGATAGTGTTCAAGATTTGTTTATAAGTTTTATTTTGTCTTTATATTGAGGGTAAATGATCATAGTATTTAGATTATTTACGTTATTTTTGTTTGTATTCCTTTTAGGGTTTTTCCCTTGTCCTTTTTTAAAAACTTTACTTTGGAATATTTAAAATATTAACAAGGTTCCCCCAAATCAAAACTGTATATAGGATCTTTAATGTATCTTTTTTCCTTCTTATTTCTTACACGAAAAATAGCAGACTGTATACATACCTACATACATCCACGTATATATTCATATGTTCTTTATTTTATTCACTTAGCAGTATGCTACCTGGAAATCATATCAATTTGTAGGAATCCTTGTTCTTTTTCACAGCTTCATAGTACTGCATTGTGTGAATGTTTCATAGTTACAATCAGTACTCATGTATGAGTCATTTGGTTATCAGGATCTCTTCTGAACCTTTACCTTGTTGACAGTTTGGGTCACATAATTCTTTGTTTGAGGGACTGTGCTGTACATTATAGAATGTTTAGCAGAATCCCTGACCTGTACCTATTAGATGCCAGTAGCACCTCTGTAGTCAAGAAATTAAAATGATCCCAGATGTTGCCAAATTTCCCCTGAGGTCAAAATATCTCCCCTTTTAAGAAATACTGATGTAGACAGTAGTCAGAAACTGGCAGTTGATAAAATCTCCAGGGAAGCATTAATAGACGTGGAGGAAATAAAGATGGAATCTAGGTAACACCCGCAAATTAAGAAAATGAACAAAAGACGAAAAGCCTTGGATAAGTGTTGAGAACACAGGCGGAGAGGTAATGAGAAAATCAGAGGTAATAATGTCGGAGAACCCGTGGGGTGATGGTAGGGGTGGGGCGGGAGCAGATTTTCGAAGGGATTTGTCAACAGTATAAGGAACCAGATGAATAGATAATAAAAGGTTTTTATCCCCTTCAACATTTTAAAGGGTATTAACACCCTTAGAAACAGTTTCACCAAAGTGGTGAAATAAAAGATGTAAAATAGAGAGTTGACAAATATATAGGAAATGAGAACATAGAATATCAGTCTTATAAAATTTGTGAAGGAAAGGAGAATTTGCTTATTCCACTGTGTTCACAGTGCCTAGAACTTCTGCCACATCAAAGTCATTGAATTAATTAATGCAGCCTTCAGCATATTGCAGACTTGGGAAGAAGAGTTTAGGGAGAGAGAAAAATTGGGGAGAGAGGATGGCTGATAGTTACAGCGTTCTGGTAGGAAGTACAAAGTCCTAGAATGCCTTTGCACTGAGAGTGGATTTTGCCCTCAACAGAAGGGAATAGCTTTATCGGAGACCAGATAAAAACACGAAGTAAGGTCACCTGTTCTTGTAGATTTTTTCATGATTATTAAAGTTTCAGGCAAACAATAGTATATAGTGAATACCCGTATACCTACCACCTAGATTTAACAATTAACGTTTTTTTGTTTGTTTCATCTATTATTATCAGCAATTTTCAACTTTTTAATCTCACGGCACATAAAATACTAAAATTCTGTAGCACACCAAAAAATATTTTTTGCTGATACAACAAAAAAATCGGTATAATTTTGATTCATTTATACCAGACGGCTGTTGTTGGCTATTGTAATAATTTTAATCAACAGCCTAAGGGGAAAGAGGTCAGTGCCCCTGACTAAATAGTCATATATTGCATGTTTTAAAAATTCTCGTAGCACAGCTGTTGAAAATTTCTGATTATTATTGGCTGACATATATTAAAATAAATAACAACAAAATAAATGACAGACATACCAACATTTCTTCCTTTAATACTTGGTTATACATCACTCTCCTCCCAAAAAACCAATGCTGTTATCAATGAATAATTCTCTACTATCATTCCCAGTTTATATTCAGATTTGATATGTTTTATGGCTATTTTTTCAAACCAGGATCCCAACAAGGAATGTCACTGTATTTAGAAGTTGTGACTCTAACTGCAAACAGTCCACTCACCTCCTCTCCTCTTTTTTGAGAATTTTAACTATTTTAGAGGAAATAGATTTTTCCTATTGTTTCCTCATGATGATCTTCAATTTATTTCTGTATCACTTGTAATTCCTGTGAACTGGACATTAAATTCAAAGCATGATTAGATTCATCAGCATGAATACTTACTCATCAAGAGACATACGAGTTTGTCCCACTAAATGGTTTTGAGCCTAATCACTAGTTGTAGGTTGTCATGCAGAAGAGTAAAGTCCTTTGAAAGGGGTTGTCCAGGGCAGGAACTGTAAAAGGATTCAAACCTGAATACTTTTTATTTTCTCAGTGAACTAGGAGACAATCAGATAAGAAGCATGAACATAGCGAGGAAGGGAGAATCCAGAGTTGAGTACATCAGGAATGAGAAGTCTGGGCGTGATGGAAAGGGAGACAAATGTAATTGTCTTCAAATGTTGAAAGACAGGCATAGTGACAAAGGAAGAGATTGATTTTTGTCTTGTTACCTCAGAGTAGTTTCTCAGAGCAAGGTTCAGGAAGTCAACCCAGAAGCTTAAAATACATGTTCCGGCCAGCGCTCTAATAGGTGCAGCTGCTCTGACGTGAATAGGCAGAGAGAAGTTACTAAAATACAGATCCTGGATATGTGTCTTAAAGAGAGCTGTCCAAAAATAGAACTAGCTGTGTAGCAAAGTCTGCATTCTCTGATCTCTGGAATATGTACTATAGTAGAAAACCAAAATTTCAAAATGAGATTTTTTTCAGGGGGCGGGAGAGACAGATGTGTGAGTAAAATTTGGCCCCAAATGTCTTTTATGTAGGCTAAACATATAAACCGAAATGGAACACGATTAAAGGTAGTCGTTATAGGATAAAGCCCCATATGGAATAAATGTTCTTTGCTAAAGAAATATTCGGTTCCAAGAAATATTTTTGTTTATGGCAGAGATTGATGTTGATGGGCCATTCCTCTTTTAACACTTTGATTCTAATCACCTAGGCTATGAAAATTCTTTATTCTTTGTATTTGTATAGTCTTCATAATTTCTCAGGAGCAACACAACACTCATCTGATCTGTGGTGTGTAGATGAGAAAGAGTAGGAAAGAGAAGTGGACATTCAATAAATGTATGTGTGTCTTGAAATAAATGCCAAGTATTTTTTGTTCTTTTTCATCCCAGCTTGGATAATTTGTGATGCTTTCAGAGTATGCAGATTTGGGGAATGTAGATTTGTATATGTAAACATTTCGAAATGAAAAAAAGTTGTTTTAATCTTTGACAGCAGATACAGCTTTCTTTTAATATTAAAAACAACTGCAGATATGCTGTATTTCATATATACATTGTTATAATTAAATAACATTAATAATATATTAAAATTTTTTTCTCTGAATATATTTGTAGTTCTGAGCCCTCTGAGGATGAAGAGTCCCAAGGCCTTCCTACCATGGCAGGTAGAAATAATGATGATATTTCAGAAATGGAAGACCTTTCGGAATTAGAAGACCTTAAAGATGCTAAACTTCAAACCTTGAAGGAACTGTTCCCACAAAGAAGCGACAATGATTTACTTAAGGTTTTACCTTTTTTTAGTAATTTGTTATTGTAGCTGTAATGATGATTAAAATTTCTCCTTGTATCTAGTGAGTATTTAGTCATTATTATAAAGATATTTTATGTTTTAAGATAATTATTAACTTTTATGAAGTAATTAAGGAAAATACCAGAGATTTACTTGAAGGTCTTATTAATAAAGAGGTAAGGTTAATACTGGGTTGGCCAAAAAGTCCGTTACATTTTTTCCGTAAAATAAAAGACACATTTTTCATGTTTACCACTTACTTTATTGATTTAGATATTTTGGGTTTGTTGGCTATCTTCCACTATTGGCTTCTAGTGGGTAGAGGACAGGGGAGCTGCTAAATACATTCCAATACATAAGCCAGCCCCACAGCAAAGAATTATTTGGCCAAAATATCAGTAATACCAAGAAACTTTGCAAATCATTTTTGATAGGTGTATCAGTCACAGCACCTTCTCCATACACTGCATAAATCTTTTTGTGTGTTTCAGTTGTGTTTTTACCTTTCCTGAAAAAATAAAGCATAATATGCTAAAAATGTTGCATGTTTTCTTCCATCTTTAGTATTGAAATGGCTGCACAAAAATTTATCAATTTTGATAGGTTCTTTTAAATGCATGCTGATAAGACAGCTGTCACAATACAGTGTAACAAAATTGTTTCAAAAGAAGTTAAAGACAACTGAACACTACTAAAGCCATCATACAGAAAAAAATGTAAGACATTTTGGCCAACCCAATATAGTAATATGAGTTTTCCTTAATAGCTTTCATACATAAGTTGTGAACTTTTGTGTGCTCGAATGGTGTAAAATGGGGACACCTCCCCCCCAGCCTCACGAAGAACTCACAGATGTCAAGAGGCTTTTTTGTTTTTGTAATGACAAGGGGTAGCTCTTGATATTATGGTGGGTGCTAGCATACCATGTAGGGCATGCTTTTTCTGAAATGAATAGCTGCTCCTTAGCTGCAGCAGGATATGGCCATGTGATGATCAGTGTGATAGCCCATTTTTTCTCAGACATTCTAACTTTTGAAATTAAGTGAAAAGGATGGATTTAAAATTTACTATTGATCATCAATTTAATAGCTTTATTGAGACATAATTTAAATGTAATAAAGATCACCTATGTAAACTGTATAACTTAGTGGTTTTTAGTACATTTACAGTGTTGTACAACTATCACTGTAATCTAATTTTAGAGCATTTTAATCATTCCAAAAAGAAACCTTGTACTCATTAGCAGTCACTCTCCATTTCCCTCCCTAAGCCCTAGGCAGTCACTACTCTGAATTTATAGATTGGTCTATTCTGTACATTTTATAGTGGGGCTAATATAATAATAATCTTTTGTGTCTGGTTTCTTGTCACTTAGCATAAGGTTTCGAAGTTCATCCGTATTTATCAGTACTTTGTCCCTTTTTTATGGTAACTAAAGAAAAACAAAATACCATTGGGAGAAGCAAAACAAAGTCTGAACTAGGAGGGTGTTTTGGGCCTGCTAGTTTGGACTCCTAAGTGTAAATTGTTCTTATTTCCTGTTGTTTGTTTTTTATTTATAATTTTCTTCCTCCCTTCCCTCCCTTTTCTTTTCTGTCCCTCTTCCCCTTTCCTTCCCTCTTTTCCTCTTTTTCTTTGATTTTAGATCGAGGGGGAGTGGGGCAGAAAGAGAAGGACAAAAACATCCATTTCATATACACCTTGACCAGGGACCGAACCTGCAACCCAGGCATGTGCCCTAACCAGAAATTGAACCTTTGACTTTTCCATTTGTGGGATAATGCCCAACCAGCTGAGCCACACCAGCTGGAGTCAATTTCCTGTTATTTTTAGCATGACCCTTTTTTATCTTTTTCCCCCTCATATCATTTTGATACCTTCTTAGTGTTTGCCAAAGGAAGTTTTAGTTTGAGTGTATGCCTGGTGTGATTTTTTTTTCTCTAGAATAAAACAAAATTCCTTTTCTAGAAGAAAAGAAATATAGCCATTAGTACAGTAGATACATGGGCTACTTACAGTGTTGGGAAGAGCTTCTAACAGCATAAACACAGACTTCTAAAAAATTCAAAGAAATCAATCTCAGTTAAAAATACTTTTTAGCTTTTTATGTGGTTCAGGGGAATTTTTTCTGTAGAAATATTTATGTCTGATTTTATCATTACAGTGGGAAAATAGGCTTGCTACACAGAATCGATTTGTATGTTTCATTGATCAGAAAGTTTTGGAATTTAGCATATCTTTTCACGCCAAAACAGTACTTACTCCCTTAAGGTAATCTGGATTTCAAGTGATCCCTATCATTTCAAGAGCTTTAATGGTAACGTTTATATATTTTCAAAGACTTTAGACCCATATAAAAGAATTCAGGTTACGAAATACAAATTTTGTCTTAGACTTGTTAAGAACATGCTTTGGCTATTTCTAAAAGGAGGAGGGGCTGTACAGGATATGGATCCAAGGAAAAGGATCCAAGATTAATGAAACTAGTATAGGAGACAGCATTCTCATTTGATTGGAACCCTGTTAATTTAATACAAAAAGAACTTTAAAAAGTAAGATCTTTTTAAAATAAATAACCCGTTGATCCCTGACCAGTGTGGCTCAGTTGGTTGGGCATCATCCTGCAAAGCAAAGGGTTGCCAGTTCCATTCCCGGTCAGGGCACAGGCCTGGTTTGTGGATTCAGTTCTTGGATAGGGCATGTACCAGAGGCAGCCAACAGATGCCTCTCTTTCTCCCTTCCCTTCTGTCTAAAAATAAATAAAATCTTTTTAAAAATAAATAACCCATTGAAAATATAGGAGACATTAGCAAGAGAAAAATAAGGGATATTCCGTTCTTTTGAGATCCAGAATGTTAACAGAACAGTATAAAAAATTATATGAAAAATGTTAATTATGTAAGTAATATATTTTTAACAAATTCAAACAATTTAGAAACAAAGAACCCCTTATCCCAGTCATCTTAGGAAGTATGGGATTTTTTTAAATGATTGCAGAATTACCGCATGCCAACGTCCACTGTTAAATGTCAATTAAAAAGGAATAATGTAAATGTCTGTTGGTCTCCCCCTCTCACTTCCTATTTCTACCCTTCCCTCCCCTACACAGTCAGTGTCTGGGAACGTAAATGGAAAGTTTTTGAGGCTCCAGTACACAACTCTAATTAAAATAACAAAAACCTTGAATATGCTGTATGTGACTATGTTTTAATTTTCCTTTGTAGTGATAATGAGTAAATTTGATACATTTCAAGGCAATGCTTAGATAAGTTCAGACTTCTAGATAAACCAGGGTTTCTGAAAATTTATCGTAGAACTCACTGAACTTGAAACTATGACATACATATTTCCTGACCTTATATATATTTAATACGTTTGTTCTTTAATATTTTGATAACTAAAATAATTCTTAGTGTTATTTTAAAAATACCAATCTCTTCTCATTCTGTTAGTTGATTGAATCAACCAGCACAATGGATGGAGCAATTGCTGCTGCCTTGCTGATGTTTGGTGATGCAGGTACGCCTGACTTAGTTTCAAGTGATGTTGTTTTATGATATAGTCTCATCTTTGCATTTTTAATATTGTTCTATAATTTCCAAGTTCCTGCATGCATTCTTATAAGAATCTTATGGGATATTAATAACTTCAGCTTTTTTAGATCAAGAAGTGACTTACCTGTGGTCTACTTGGGAATCCCAATTTTCTAGGTTGATTCTAACCTCCTACCCCCTCCAAAAAGGGAAGAGGCAACTTTTCATTTGTAATTCTTCTTTTCTACAGATCAAATCTTGTAATGGTGAAGTTTGGAAGGTATATATATTTTTCCTAAGTGTCCTTTCTAATTGCATTGTGATTTTATCTATAGGTCTACAAATCTGAGTCTGTAGAAACATAATGTCTTGTGGAAAGTCCTAGCTGGTAATCAGCATTCCTTCATTTAGTAACTATTTATGCTGTGTTCCAGGCTTGGGATACAAATAAATGCATTTGAAAGAACTTGTAATATAAAGCAATTTTTTAAGTAAATGCGTTGATCTTTTTTAACTTGTACATACCAAACAAGTACTGTAATCTCACTACCAAAAAAGTGTTTAAGGAAAGAAGGGAAACCCATGCTCCATTAACCACACCTAAATTTGCTTTGTATAATTTTTAGCTTTTTCAGTGTTTGTTCATAACCACTATACAACACACATACACTAGGTTACGAAATGTAATTACACTGTTGGTTTGCATTTTTTAAATTAAATTTATTTGGGTAACATTTGTTAATAACATTATGTAAGTTTCAAGTGCACAGTTCTGAAATACATCATGTGTATACTATATTGTGTGCTCATCACCCCAAGTAGAATCTCCTTTGGACACCATATACCTTTATGACCTTTACCCTCTGTTAACTGCCACAGTATTGTCTGTGTGTTTGTTTTTCTTACTTTCTGTTTTATATCCCACATATGAGTAAAATCATACAGTTTTTGTCCTTTTTCATCTGACTTCACTTGAGAGAGCGGATACTCTAAAGACCCATTCATCTTGTCACAAATGGCAATATCTCATCCTTTTTATGGCTGCATAGTAGTAGTCCATTGTGCAGTATATGTGCCATGTCTTTATCCAGCTGTTCATGGAAGGACACTTGGGTTGTTTCCATGTCTTGGCCACAGTGAATAATGCTGCAGAGAATATAGAGGTATATATGTCTTTACAAATAAATGTTTTAAAATTTTCAGTAGATTACCAGAAGAGGGATTACTAGATCATATAGTAGCTCTATTTTTTTTTTTTTGTAAGAACTTTTGTAATGTTTTTCATAGTGGCAATACCAATTTACATTCCCACCAGCAATATATGAGGGTTCCTTCATATTCTCCCCAACACTTGTTATTTCTAGTCATATTGATAATAGCTATTCTTTTTTTTAAAGATTTTATTTATTTATTTTTAGAAAGAGGAGAAGGGGGAGAGAGAGAAACATCAGTGTGTGGTTGCCTCTCACACGCCCCCTACTGGGGACTTGGCCCACAACCCAGGCATGTACCCTGGCTGGGAATGGAACCTGTGACCTTTTGCTTTGCAGTTGGGTGCTCAGTCCACTGAGCCACACCAGCCAGGGCTCAATAGTAGAGCTGTTTCAGCAGTTGTGATGTGTTAACATATTGTGGTTTTGATTTGCATTTCCCTCATAAACTTTGGAATTTGAGCTGCTTTACATTATCTGTTGGGTATTGTATGTCTTCTTAAGGAGAGGCGTCGATTCAGTTCCTTTGTCCATTTTTTATTGGATTTTTTATGTAGTTATATGAGGCTTTTAAATATATTTTGAATATTAGTCCCTTATTACAAGTCTCGTTTGCAGGTATCTTCTCCCATTCATTGGTTGCCTTTTTGTTGACAGTTTCTCTTATTAATGTAGCTTTTTAGTTTGATGCAATCACATGCATTTATTCTTGCTTTTACTTCTCTGGCATTTGGGATGAAGTTCATAAAAACGTCTCTGAGAGCAAGGTCCGTAAGTTTAGTACCTATGTTGTTTTTCTGTGTATTTTATTTTTTCAGGTCTTATATTTAAGTTTTTAATCTATTTTGAATTAATTTTGTGGATGATATCAGATAGAAATCTAGTATCATTCTTTTGCATGTAGCTTTCTAATTTTCCCAACACATTTATCATAGGTTTTCCTTTTTCCATGGTATGTTTTTGGCTCCTTTGTCAAAAATTAGTTGCCTATATACGTACAAGTTTATTTCTGGGCGCTCAGTTCTGTTCCATTGATACGCAACTCTATCTTTCTGTTAATATCTTACTGTATTGTAGTATGGTTTAAAGTCAGGAAGCATGATACATCTGGCTTTGTATTTTCTTTTCTTGGGATTGCTTTAGCCATTCAGGATCTTTTGTGCTTCCATACAAAATTGGATGGTTATTTTCTTCTATGTCTTTGAAAAATGTCATTTGGATTTTGATGGGAATTTTACTAATTAAATTTGTATATTGCTTTAGATAATATGGCCATTTTAACTATGTTGATTTTTCTAATCCATGAACATGGGATATCTTTTCTTTGTGTCTTTAATTTCTTTCAACACTCTCTTGTAGTTTTCAGTGTTTAGGTCCTTCACTTCCTCTTGTTTATTCCTAGGTATATTATCATTTATGTTGCAATTGCAGATGAGATTTTCATTTCTTTTTGATATTTTATTGTTAGCGTATAGGAATGCAGCAGATATTTGTACACTGATTTTGTATCCTGCAATTTTACTGTTTTTGTTTATTGTTTCTAAGTCTTTTGGTGGAGTCTTTCAGGACTTCTATATATAGAATCATGTCATCTCAAAAAAGTGAGTTTATTTGTCCATTCCCAATTTGGATGCCTTTTACTTCTTTCTCTTGCCTGATTGCTCTGACTAGGACTTACAGTACTTAATGCTGAATAACAGTGGCGAGAGTTCGCGTCCTTCTCTTGCTCCTAATCTTAGAGGAAAAGCTGTCAACATTAAGTATGATACTAAGTTAGGGTTTGTTATATGACCTTCATTATGTTGAGCTACTTTCCTTCTATACCCATTTTACTGAGTGTTTTAATCATAAACGATGTTGTACCTTGTCAAATGTGTTTTTCTGTATCTGTTGAGATGATCATATGATTTTTATCTTTGTTTTGTTAATGCGATATATCACATTGATCAATTTGCACATGTTGAGCCATCTTTGTGTGGAAAGACCCTCCCTTGTTTGTGATGTATTATTTTTTTTAATGCTTTATTGTATTCAGTTTGCTAGTGTTGTTTAGGATTCTTGCATATGTGTTCTTTAGTGGTACTTTGTGAGTCTGTGTGTTTGTTGTCCTCACCAAGTCTTGATGTCAGGGTAATATTGGGGTCATAAAATGGGTTAGGAAATATTCCCTCTTTTTTACTTTTTGGAGTGTTTGAGAAGGATAGGTATTACATCTTACATGAATGGTAGAGTTCACTAGTGAGCCATCTGGTCCTTGACTTTTGTGTTTGGGGGAAAGTTTTTGATAACTGTTTCAATTTTCTTACTGTTAACCAGTCTGTTTAAGTTTTCCAGTTCTTCATGGTTCAGCGTAGGGAGGTTATATATTTCTAAGAATTTATCCACTTCTTGGGTTATCAAATTTGGTGGTGTATGGCCTTTCATAGTAATTTTGTATAATTCTTTGTGTTTCGGTTGTGTCCATTGTAAATTCTCTTTCATTTCTAAGTTTATTTGAATTTTTTCTCTCTTTTCCTGAGTGAGTCTAGACAGAGTTTGTCAGTTTTATTCATCTTTTCAAAGAACCAGCTCTTTGTTGCATTAATTTTTTCTATTACTGTTTTGTTGTTATTTTTATTTTGTTTAATTCTCTGATTTTTAGCATTTACTGCTATTGACTTGGGGCTTCATTTGTTCTTTTTCAAATTCTTTAACTTCACATAAGCTTGTTTATTTGGGTTTTCTCTTATTTCTTGAGGGAGGCCTATAATGCTATAAATTTCCCTCCTATTACTGTTTTTGCTACATTCCACAAATTGGTTATGCTGTATTCTTATTCACATTTCTGTCTGTCTTTTCATTTCTTCTTTGTCCCAGTAGTTTTTCAGTATCATGTTGTTTGACCTCCATACATTTGGTATTTCCAGTTTTCTTTTTTTAGTTAATTTTCCATTTTTGCTGTTGTGGTCGGAGAATATGCTTGGTGCGATTTCCATCTTAAGTTTATTGAGACTTGTTTTATTCCTAACATAAGGTCTTTCTCTGAGAATATTCCATATGCACTAGAGAAGAATGTATATTCTGTTGTTCTGGGGATGGAAAGGTCTGTTGTAACTTCTACAATTATGTATATTTGATCTGTAGTGCCACTTAAGGCTAATATTTCCTTATTTACTTGTATTTTCTGTTTGGATGGTACATTCATTGCTGTTAATGGGGTATTTAGGTCCCCTATTATAATTGCATTTTTGTCAGTTTCTCCTTTTAGGTCTGTTAGCTTTATATATTTTGGTGTTCCCAGTTTGGGTGTATATATATTATGTCTTCTTGATGTACTGTTTAATTTATGATTATAAAATGTCCATCTTGGTCACTTGTTACCATCTTTATCTTGAAAGCTATCTGATACAAGTACAATTACACTCACTTTTTTTGTGTATACCATTGGTTTGGAGTGTCCTTCATTTTGAGTCTATATTTGTCTTTGTAGCTGAGGTGGGTCTCCTGAAAGCAACACATAGTTAGGTCTTATTTTTTAATTCATCCCCCCTCTCTGAGTTTTATTCAGTGAGTTCAATCCATTTATATTTAGGGCGATTATTGATATATGTGAAGTTCTTGTAATAGTTTTTATCTTTTGTTTTCTGCTCTGTTGTTTCCATCATTTCTTTGTTTGGTGGTATTGTATGATTTTTTCCCCACCATTTCCTCTTTTTTATTTTTGTTATGTGTCTCAGTTCCAGTTTTATGTTTTGTAGTTATCTTTATTTAGGTTTATGTTTAAAAAGTTTCATATGTGCAGTAATCCTTTTTTTCTGATTTCATCTTATGTGCCTTTGCCTTTGCAAGTTCAGTCTTTTTCTCCTTTTATGTTTTTGTTGTCAAAAAGTATCCCTTTTTATGCTGTGCATTCATTGCCAAACTGTGGAAGCAATAGTTTTTTTTTTTTTAGCTATTTAACATTTAGATTATATTTAAGTATTTAATACCCTATTCTGAATAAGAGTTGCAGTTTCCTGCCCTTGTCTGTCTGTCATCTTACAGTTTTGTTTCCTTTTTTCTTTTTCTTTTTTTTTTTTTTTGAGATTCAATACATCAGTTGCTCTTAATCCTTTTTTTTGTAAGATGGTATCTTTTTAACTGTTATTTGTATATATGCACATATATTTTTTTAAGATTTTATTTATTTATTTTTAGAGAGAGGGGAAGGGAAGGAGAAAGAGAGGGAGAGAAACATCAATGTGTGGTTGCCTCTCTCATGCCCCGTACTGAGGACCTAGCCTGCAACCCAGCAACCAGTGACCTTTTGATTTGCAGGCCGGTGATCAGTCCACTGAGTCACACAAGCCAGGGCCATATATATATCGATATATCTATATCTGTTTCTTTAAAATATTTTATTGTTCATGCTATTACAGTTGTTGCACTTTTTCTCCCTTTGCCCCACTCAGCCCAGCCTGCCCCCCACTTCTATAGTCAATCTGCTCACCATTATCCATGTCCATGTTTCCTCCTTCATATATGTTCTTTGACTAATCACCTTGCATTAGTCAGTCCCCATCTCCTACCTCCTCTCTTAGAGCTGTCAGTCTGTTCCATGATTCTATGTCTTTGGTTCTCTTTTGCTCATTAGTTTATTTTGTTCATTATATTCCTCTTATAAGTGAGATCGTATGGTATGTGTCTTTCACCACCTGGCTTATTTCACTTAGCATAATAGTCTCCAGTCCATCCAGCTGTCACAAAAGCTAAGGATTCCTTTTTCCTGCTGCATAGTATTCCATTGTGTAAATATACCATAGTTTTTAGTCCACTCATCTATTGATGAATGTTTAAGCTGTTTCCGAATCTTGGCTATTGTAAATACTGCTGCTATGAACGTAGGGGTGCGTAAGTTCTTCTGAATTGGTGTTTCAAGATCCTTAGGGTATAATCTCAGCAGTGGAATCACTGTATCAAAAGGCAATTACATTTTTAGTTTCTTGAGGAAATTTCATACTGTTTTCCACAGTGGCTGCACAGGTCTACACTCTTACCAACAGTGTACTGGGGTTCCCTTTTCTCCACATTGTCGCCAGTCCATTTTGTTGATTTATTTATGATGGCCATTCTGACTTATGTGAAGTGGTGTCTCATTGTAGTTTTAATTTGCATCTCTCTGAGGGTTAGTGATGTTGAGCTTTTTTTTTAAATATGTCTATGGGCCAACACTATGTCCTCCTTAGAGAATTGTCTATTCAGGCCTCTTCCCATTTTTCAGTTGAATTTCTTGTCTTCCTGGTGACGAGTTGTATGAGTTATTTTGGAGATCAAACCATTGTTCGATGTGTCATTGGCAGATATGTTCTCCCATACAATCAATTCTCTTTTTGTTTTGGTGATGATTTCTTTGGCTGTACAAAAGCTTTTCAATTTAATGTAGTCCCATTTGTTTTTTCCCTCTATTTCCCTTGCCTTAGGAAATACATGGGCTAAAATATTGGTATGTGGAATATCTGAAATTTATCTGTTTTCCGCTAGATTTTTATGGTATCATGACTTATGTTTAAGTCTTTTACCAACTTTGAGTTAATTCTGGTGTATGGTGTAAGTTGGTGGTCTAGTTTCATTTTTTGGCATGTATCATTCCAGATCTCCCAGTGCCATTTGTTGAAGAGGCTATTTTTACTCCATTTTATGCTTCTGCCCCCTTTGTCAAACGTTAATTGACCGTAGAGACATGAGTTTATTTCTGGGCTCTCTATTCTGTTCAGTTGATCTATGTATATGTTCTTATACCAGTACCAGACTGTTTTGATTACAGTGGCCTACTAATACAGTTTTATATCAGGTATTGTGATCCTTCCTACTTTGCTGTTCTTTCTTATGATTGCTGAAGGTTTCCAGGGTCTTTTTTTGTTCCAGATAAATTTTTGGAATATTTTTTCTAGATCTGTGAAATATACCATTGGTATTTTAATAGGAATTACATCGCATCTATAGTTTGCTTTGGGTAATAGTGGAATACAAAGTCAATATTCAGACGTTGATGGCATTTTTATATACCAACAATGAACTATCAGAAAGAGAAACTAAGAAAAACAATCTCATTTGCTATTGCAACAACACCAAAAAAAATAAAGTAATGTGTAGGAAGAAATTTAACCAAGAAGGTAAAAGACCTATACTTGGAAAAATATAGGACGCCAAAGAGAAAAATTGAGGAAGATACAAATAACTGGAAGCATGTATTCATGGGTTGGAAGAATTAACATCCTTTTGTATTTTTGTTTCAGGTAGAATAGACTTTTTAAACATTTCTTATAGTATGGATCTCGTGGTAAATTCCCTCAGCTTTTGTTTGTCTAGAAAAGCCTTTATTTCTCCTTTATATCTAAAGGATAATTTTGCTAGATACATTATTCTTGACTGGTGATTACTCTCTTTCAATATTTTGAATACTTGATTCCACTTGTGGCTTGTAAAGTTTCTGCTAAAAATAAAAATAAAAAAGATAAATTAATGGATTTCCTTTATAGGTCACAATCTTACGTGGCTGTCTTGAGAGTTTTTTCTTTGTCATGAGCTTTTGACACCTGTGCCTTGGATAAGGCCTTTTTGCATTGAGATAATTAGGTGTTCTGTTAACTTCTTGGATTTGAGGGTCCAGCTCTTCCCATATGTTTGGGAAGTTCTCAATTTGATTAGGCTCTCTGTTCCCTTCTCCCTCTACTTCAGGTATACTCATTATTTTAATGTTGCTCTTTCTAATGGAATCAGATAGTTCTTACAGAATTCTTTCATATTTCCAGAATTTGGTTCTCTCTCGTCTTCACCTGAGTCATTTCTAGATTTCTAACTTCAACATCACTGATTCTTTTTTTCCATCTGGTCTGCTATGTTTTCTAAGCTCTCTTTTTAATTCATTCTTCATCTCATTTATTGAGTTCTTCAGCTCCTGAATTTCTTTGGAGTTTTTAAAAAATTGTTTTTTATGGTTCCAGTCTATTTGGAAAATACTCCTTTTGGTCACTGATTTCATTTCTGAGCTCACTGAACTATCATTCTGAGTATTTTTGTATATCATTGAGTGTTTTCAGAACTGCAGTCTTCAAGTCTCTGTCATTTAAATCAGTATCTTCTATGTCTTTGAGTTTATTTTTTGTAGTTTTTTTCTTTGTAAATTACCTTGAACCTTGGTTATTCATGGTACTTAAGGATTATTTCTCTGCCTGAGCATTCGAGGGACTGAAATCTTCTTGAAGTACTTGTTACTTTTAATTGATTAGCACTTTAATAAGCAGAGGCCTTTCTTTTGTTTTCTAGTGGAAGGTGCTATAACATCACACAACTTCCACAGTTTTTCATTCTCTCTTACCTGCATCACTGGGAGTTCTGAGATCTCTGTGCGGCAGTGTCCCAAGCCTGTGGCAAATGTCTCCTATTCCCCAAGGTGGTAGGCGTCCTCTTTATGGCTTCGTGGCCTGAGTCTCAGGGCATGACCCCAATGGTGGTGTGTGGCAGGTGATGGGGCTCGGGCCTTGAGTTCCTGACACTGCTTTCCTGTTACTGGAAGCTGCCAACCATCCCTCACTTACTTAGGTGTCCTAGTGTGCCCTCTACTAGGTCCTGCCATAACTGGTTGGGGAAGGGTTTAGGGGGCGTGCTCTTGGCTTCTACAGCTTTGTGTATTCCATTCTGTTTAGACACAGTGAGTACTGGCCACTCTGTTTGGAATGTTACTCTTGCCCCTTCATGACCTGCCTCCACTGTTGCATGTCGGCTAGAGGTGGGTGGGCTACAGGTGAGGGTGTGGGACAGTTCCCACGTCTGTGTCTTCTTGTTTTTTTTTTTATTTATTCTGGCTGTTCAACCAAAGCCACTACCCTCTGCACACACTCTTCACAGCTTCTTCACCCCTGCTACTGGCTTCAGCTTCAGTGTGTACCAGTCAGGCACTACAAAATGCTGCCTCTGCCCCTCTGGTGTGTCAGGCGGGGGTTTGCAATCCCACCTGCCACTGCTACCACATTCCCTGTGGCCACAGAAAACACCAAACTGCGACTGTGGTTCCTGTCTCTGTCCTTCTGCCTGTCCTGCTTCCCCGCTCACCCCAATATATCCACCTTCAGAGGTTTCATTGCGTAAATCTCTCAGATGTGTTTATGTGCTGAGCAGGGAATCCCTTGTTGAATTACAGTTCTCCAACGTACAACTTTGAGGGCAGAGGCTAAGAGGTTTCTTCACTCTGCTAGGATGCTGATGTCACTTCTGGTTTGCCTTTTTAATAAAGAATTCTTTATTTTTCAATTATAGTTGACGCACAGTATTATACTACTTTCAGGTGTACAGCATAGAGATTAGACATTTAATAACTTACAAAGTGATCATCCCAATAAATTTAGTACCCATCTGACACCATACATAGTTTTTACAATATTATCGATCATATTCCCTATGCTGTACTTTACGTCTCCATGACTGTTTCCTGGTTTGCATTTTTTAAAATTACTTGATTTATCATCATGATCTTATCAGCACAATTGATTTAATTAGCATTTATGTTTCCATTGTTGTGTTATTATAGTACTAACGTAAATAGTCTTACAAGTAAATGTTATTATTTCTTTAGGCTAAATTTCAAACTAGGTTGCTGAATCAAAGGATATGCACATTTAAAATTTTACTGTGTACTTGTATGTTACTTTTTAAAAGGTTTTGCCAATTCTTTCATTAACTGTGTGAATAAATGCCCATTTTTCTAAGTGAATTCTTTTAGACTTTTAAATTTTTTTGAAACTGAAAAAATATACAAGTGGAAAACATACAATACGTTCCCCTGGCCTGTCATCCCTCTTCAAAAATTATCTACTGCGTGTCTGCTGCCCACAAAGTATATTGTATTGGAGTAGATTCCAAACTTGATATTATCTTATCTGTATGAAATATTTAAAATCTTTAAAATATTCCAGTTTGAACAAGGGAACAGTATTGTCCTGTGGGGGTGCTAGCTACACAGAATGTTAAGATTTTTTCACTTACTGGCTGTGTAACCTTGGGCATGTTTCCTTAACTATTCCGTTTCTCTATTTCCTTAGTACTATAATAGTATAATAATAGTACTGAACTCATAAGTTGTTGTAAGTGATAAAGTCAGTGTAAATTTCTTACTGTAGTATGGGACATATAGTAAGTACATAGTAAATGTTTACAGTTTCTTAATTGTAAGTGACATCTGATGATAGAAAGGTATAGGAGAAGGTTGACAGTCTTCCCCATTACTGGGCCCCTAGCAGTAGTTATAAAAGTTTCTAAAAATTAGTAGTCTTAATGATCATTTGTTGAGTTGCAAAAACAGTTTGGAAAATTTTACATATTCTTTCATGTTCTCATAATATCTCAGTATTCCATAATGTTTCCATTGAAAGATTTCTAGAATAACTATTCCACAGTAGTATCTAACTTTTTTCCTTCAGCAGTTTATATCTTTCAGCTAACTCATTAACTTAACAAATGTTTATTTTACACCTACTACTATGTGCCACATGCAGTTTTAGGCACTGAGGATGCAGAAGGAAACAAAAGGGGCAAAAACCTCTGCCCTCATGGGATTATAGTCCTCATTAAATTTGAACTTCAACTGAGTTCTTCTCTTTCTGTACTATATTTTGATACTGTTTTTTAATGTCAATCAGCAAGTTAAAAGGAAAGAAGAAATCAGGGTTTTCTTGTGTTTTGTTTTAAGTAAACTTCCATATTTCATCTTGGAATGGACTGGGCAGACATATAAGTCATCTTCATCCTTAGTACTATACATTTTTGAGGTAATACATGGAATGGTGGCTTTGTCTTACCAAGATAGATAAGACTTCAATATAAGATATCATTAAGATGGGAAATTTTGGATGGTATATTTGGACAATTTTCAACAGAAGGCCTTTGTAAATAACTGTAAGAGATATTGGACAGTTCCACAAGTCATGGTGTTAGAATTGGTTTTACAACAAATTAATCTTTTATAGACAGTATCATCTTAGATATTAAACGATGGTATCTTTTATACATTGCTTTCTGAAAGTTTTACTTATGACTACTAAGTTACTTACGAACAGTGTTTTAAAAAGATAATATTCAAAATTTTTACCCTACTTTAGAAGCTACTAACAGGGATTTATTGATGGCGTCAGGAGTTTCTATACTATTTTTTTTACTTCTCTATATGTGTAAGAATAGGTAAAACATTTTTATATGAGTATAGTCCTATCATATCTGCTGTTCTGTAACTTTTTCATTTATTAGAGACATTTTTCCATGTTATTTTAAAAGTCTGTCTTTTTTATAACAGTGGCATTTATGTGTGTATGATAATTTGCCTAATATCTTGGGCATTTAGACATTTTGGTAACGTTTTTGTGTATATATGCCTAAGGAAACATTTCCATCAGTTCTGTAGAATAAATAACTGTAAAAGGAATTGTTGGACTAAAAGACACAGCTAAAATTCTGAGTTGTATTTTTGAGTTGCTTCCAGAAAGGCTGTTACAATTCTAATCTTAGAATGAAAAAAAAGTTATTCTCTCTCCTTTTAATTATTAATTAAGTTAGCCTCTCTTCATTTTTTTTTCTGTTGAACTGCTTATTTGTGTTCTTTGTCCATATTTTTTTACTCAGTCCCATGTTTTATCTTTTGTTTTTAAATACTGAATTTACATGAAATATATTGTTATCCGGGGTATGAGGTACATCTTTAATTTGTCCCCCATGAAATTGCTGTGATGAGTGCTCCCAATAAAAGATGAGAATTTATGAAACATATAATTTGAAAGTGATATTTAGTGTGGCATATTAATTTGTTTTTTTTAGATAATATAGAAAATATTTAATTAATAAATAGAATAGGTTTAAAGATAGGCAACCAAGCATTGTGTGCTGTTATATATATAACCTTTGGTACTAAAATTTTGGCTTTGAATTTTTTCCAACATTTAATTACAAATTTTTGCCATTAGCCATTTTATATGCATGTAAAGATTTGGTGCTGTGAAAAATATGGATAAACGGATATTTAAGGCTGAAGAATTCTTTATTGACAACACAAAGTTCTAGGCCTTTTACAGAAGAAACACATAGGTGACATGGCATAATCATCTAGTTTGACGCTTTTCCAGATTTAGACTATTCCCAAGGTGTTCACTTAACCCCAACAAAGACAGGGTCAAGCAGAAGTAAGGACTTCTTGAGTGTTGTTAGTAGGGTAATAATAAGGGTGTAATGATCTACCATTTTAATTTGAACATTTCACCTAGAATGTCATATGATGTGCTTGAGTGTGATATGTTACAAAATTACATGCTTACAATTTTGTAATAAAAGATTTTGTAATAAAAGGGGGCATTAGTTTTGCCGGACCCTGTAAATGGGTGATCATGAGATGGTGGTTGTATTTCCCCCTTCTTAAAGTGGATGCTGGAAGCTATTGGCATATGTATAATACACATATATGTTATCAATAAGTTGAGGGGAAAATTTAAGCATTCATGTTAACATGTGTTTATTATACTTTAAAAGGTTAATAGCATTCAGTTATTTTGTTATAGCCATATTATGAAACTTTCAGGCTTACAGCTTGAAAACTGACATGTTTACATTTATTTTGAATATTAATATTTCTACAACTTGTATTTCTAACTGCATAGTTAGGGTGCTGATATAGTTAATACTGAAATCTAAAACCTTCGTGAACTTAGCAGATGCTTTCATATTAGCACAGTACTGTGTCTCAGGAATTTGTCCTCTGAAAGTAAAAGTATTTATTTAACAAATAGATCAATGTATACAAAGTATAAATATGTAACATAGTTTTTAAAAATCCTATATAGTGAGTCTGCTTTTCTGTTAGTCTTGGCAGAATATGCAAATTTCCATTACTGTTAGATTCTTGTGTTATACTTTTTTGTTTTTAGGTTAAGAGCATTAATTGCTGGAGCTGTTTATTTTAGTTCCTCCTCATTTATTAAATGCAAATATTACTACCTACTTTGTAGGTTTGTTTTGGAAAGTAAATGAAACAGTTTATAAAAGTCCTCTGCAAAGCCTGATACCTAGTAGACAATTATTGATGTCAGTTATGCTATTCAGATAAGCTATGCTGATGGGACTCAACTTTTTCTTTACCTATGAACCCTGAGTTACGGGGGAGAACCCCTTCCTCCCAATATTGCTCTGAAGAATTGCTTGTCAGTTTGGTGATGTATATTTTTATTAATAAATGTGATGGTTTACGAACACATGATTATGGTGATTTCTACTTTTGAGAGACTGAAGAGTCTCTGTTCAGTTTTCCTTCAGTTCTGTTAACATTTGTTGAGTATACATCATATGTTGAAGAAACAACATTGGAGCTGCTGCCAAGGGACTGTTGACAGATGCATTCCTTATAGTGACATTTTTGCCTTTTTTCGCATTAATGATTTATATACTGATGTGTGCAAATTTTGTGTGTTCTTCTCTGTTTTAGAAGGTGGTGGGCCCAGGAAAAGAAAATTATCTTCTTCTTCAGAGACATATGAGGATGATGAATTTAATGATGATCAATCTATAAAAAAGAAAAGACTGGATCATGTAAGTTACAATTGAACTGAAGTATCAAAAATTAGGTGTTTAGGTACAGAGTATGTTGCACATGGATATCATACCTGAAAATGTACCTAACTAAATCTTCTATCTTCTCACTACCAAGTCAGGATTTATTTTTGCATTTTTTTTGTGACTGTTTTGTTTTTTTTAAAATGTATGTAGTGTTAATTGCGCATCTCTGAGTTATAAAATGAGTTTTTCTAAGTATTCTAGTGGTATATAATTATACTCCTAAATAAATGTTATTTCATGAAAGTTTTCCATACATAGTTATATAATACTGAAAAACAGCTCTTTCCACCTCCAGCACCATTTCCTCCTCCTCAGTGGCATCTCCTCATAACTCTTCTAGATAACTCTTGATATTTAACTGGTTACCTAAAAATAATAGTTCTTATGCTTTTACTGGGTTACTCTAGTTTTTTTTATTAACTTTACTTTATGAATAGGACTACTAAGAGACCTGCCAGTGAAACCAGGCGTAGTCCTACCTTTTTCTGTATTTAGACAACACAATTTTTTCTTGGTAGTCAAAATAAATCACCGCAGCTAACACAGTAACCTCGTTCTTTGCCTGTGATTTACATAGTATAAGAATCCCAAAATAGCCGGGTGGCATCCTCTTCCCTAATTTAATAGGACAGTTTTATGTCCCTACATGGAAGCATTCTTCCATTGGAAACTAATACTGATGGGGACTAAAGAATTCTGCGAGTGGGTTTTTAGGTGTGAGGAACAGCTGTAATGTGAGCGAATAGGCCCATATTTTAGTTTACAGACCTACAAATAATGATTATAAGCGAAGTAGCATCATATTTATTGCTGATTCTAAGCATTTACCCTGCTTGTACATTCTGTAGAACAACATGGCAAGGTGTTATCTACAAGTTCACATGCTGAATTGTCACTAAGTAATACTACTATCTGTAAGCCAACTGTTTCTAGCTATTGAGGCACGTGGTAAAATCAGTGAACTTCTTGGGCATGAATCCCAGTTAAATTAGCTCCCTGGTCCTATATATTGTCACAGTGTAGTATGGCTATGAGTCAGGTTTTCTGTATAGCTGTGTAAGATGTATTAATTTTCTAGGGCTGTCAAAACAAAGTACCACAAACTGGGTAGATTAAACAACAGAAATAGATTATCTCACAGTTCTGTAGGCTAGACGTCCAAGATAAAGGTGTCAGAAGGGTTGAATTCTTCTGAGAGCTATTCCTTCTTGCCTAGATTCTGGTGGTTTGCTAGCAGCTTTAGTGTCTTGGCTTATGGATGTCCATCTTCATCTTCACATTGCATGTTCCCTATGTGCATGTCTTTCTCTGAATTTCCACTCTTTATAAGGACAACAGTGATTATATTAGGGCTCACTCTAATGACCTCATTTTTAATTGATTTACCTCAATAAAGATCCTGTATCCAAATAAGGACACAATCTGAGGTACCAGGTATTATTCAATATATGAATTGAGTGGACACAGTTCAACCCATAACTGGTTTACCAGAAGCAGATGAGTAGGGAAGGTAAATTCATACTCAGAGCAAGTCTCTATTACAGTCTCTTCTATAATGAAAGAGGTTCAAAGTAATCAACTTCCCACCCAATAATTGGCTGAATATTCCAAGGAATGGTGCTATCACAGGAACTCATTGTTGGCCTCTGCTTTTGGCAGGTTGAGTGCTCTGCAGTAGCAATAGCCAGATAAATATTGATGGGGGAAAATCTCACCTTGTTGATCTGAATGTACAGCCTCAATATCTGTTGCAATGGCCATTTGTTTCATAGATACGTTGAGCAAGCATCCAAGTGGCTGTGATCTTAGTGGTCACAGAATGGTCAACTTATCTACCTGATTATTAAATGTCTGCCCTACAATAGATGCACTTTGCTGGGCATTTACATGGAACACTGTTAACCTTGCATTCTGTTCTCGGAAAACCTGAGAAGTTCAACAGGGTACCTCTTCCCCAGATTTCTGGTCACTGACCTTCCACTCTTGTTCTCCTTAGATACTACCCATGGTATATCATTGATCTGTACCTTTAACTTCTTTCTATACCAAACAAACAACACTTACACTGCCCAAGTTGTGGGCAGGGCTGATCTCTTAAATGGGATTATGTATGTATAGTTGTTCACTTCACTTTCGGCTTCTTCTAACAATTATATAAGCCCTTTGAAAATGAAGTTCAAGGTTTTGCCCTCACTTCATCTGATCATAAAGAATTTCCCAAGGTGCCATTGGTACTGGTTGAAGGAGGGGCATAGTAAAGCAGAAGTAGGTACCATGGAAATCTGAGAATTACTTGTACCTTATTATTTGTACTTACAATGTATTTGTCCCTCAAGTCCAGTCTCACATATACCATTTTTGCTTGCTGTTCCTCATCCTCAGTGATAAGCTTGGTGGGTCAGCTACCCAAATTACGCAACAGGTTAAGTCTCATAGTTAGTTGATACTCCATTATCAACTGTTCTGCTGCTCTCAGGATCCCCTGTCAAGCCAACAACTGTTGTACAAAAAGAGATCAATCCCCTGTTTTAAAAACATTAATTATACCAATTGAGTAAATATGTAAGAGAACAGTTTGATTTTTGCATGGTCTGTGTGCAATTTTGTCCATGATAAATACCAGCTGAATGCAGAAGACTTCATCCAGCTGAACTGAACCACATTGGAATACATAAAATGCACACACCTCCGAACATCTGCTGGCCACCTCATTTCACTGTTTGTTATCCCACAAGTTCATGTTTTACTATTATTTCATATTTGTGAACTTCACTATTTGAAAAAAGCACTCACTCAACATCTGAAACATATCTAAGCATTCTGGTTCAAAAATACTTAGCAGTGCATACAAAAGGAAAGTTTAAAGTATTGAGGAGAAGAAGCTTGAGACAAATGTTTGGAAAGAAAAAAGACCATGTGTTTTATCCTGAGGAATAGGCATAAAGGAGTCCATGTCATCGCAAAAATAAAAGTATATGCCTGGACCACCTTCAAATGCTGTGAAGTCAATAAGAAGAGGTAAAAGAAATAGAAGTGCAGCCCCCATGGAAAATAATGTGGAGACTCCTCAAAAAACTAAAAATAGATATACCACATGACCCAGCAATTCTACTTCTGGGTATTTCCCCAAAGAAAACAGAAACACTAACTTGAAAAGATATATGCATCCCTATGTTCATTGCAGCATTATTTACAGTGTCCGAGATATAGAAGTAACCAACATGTTCATTGATAGATGAGTGGGTAAAGAAGATGTGGGTGTGTGTGTGTATACACACAATGGAATATTACACAGCAACAAAGAAGAAAATCTTGCCATTTCTGAAAACATGGCTGATCTAGGGGGTACTATAGTGAAATAAGTCAGGCAGAGAACGACAAGTAATTTCACTTACATGTGGAATCTAAAAACAAAACATGACAAAAACGGACTTCTGGGAACACACACCAAGGGATAGTTACCAGAAGGCATAGGGTAGGTGGGAGGGTGGTGAAAAGGGGAAGGGAATGGGTCAGTGATAGTATTAGAAGTTGGCACAGTGACAGGTGATTACTGGAATTAGTGGTGTGATCACATTGTAAGGTATAAAAATGTCAATTCGTTATATTGTATACCTGAGAGTAATAAAACCGATAAAAAATTGTATACTAAAGTTTAAAAATAAATTTTAAATAAAGAAATAGAAGAAAAGGAAAGATTGTTCTGCATTTGGATTAAAAATCAAAGAGTGAAAAAATCAGAACAGATTCATTTTTCACATGGATTTTTATCACTTACGAAACTGAGCCTTGTTTTTTAAATGTATTTTATTGATTATACTATTACAGTTGTCCCATTTTCCCCCCTTTATTCCCCTCCACCCTGCACACCCCCTCCCACCCACATTTCCCCACTTTAGTTCATGTCCATG
>PVKM010008884.1:0-38086 GCA_004027735.1 Carollia perspicillata | reverse complement strand
TTTTGTCCATGTGTCCTTTATATTTGTTCCTGTGACCCCTTCCCCTTTTCCTCTGAAATTCCCTCCCATCTCCTTTCTGGTTACTGTCAGCCTGTTTTCTATTTCAATGTCTTTGGTTATATTTTACTTGCTTGTTTGTTTTGTTGTTTAGGTTCCTGTTAAAGGTGAGATCATATGGTATTTGTCTTTCACCACCTGGCTTATTTCACTTAGCATAATGCTTTAGATTAATATTCTTTTAAAAAATATCGAGCATATTTAGGACCACAGACGTCTTTTGGGTCGTGGCAGTGTGAGTCAGCCACTGGAGAGTGACTGAAGAAGTAGACCTGAGCCCTGGTGTCTGTTCAATGCATTCATGTGTTAAGGTCATGTGAATGCTCACCTACAAAATTCCCATTTTGAGGAATAAGTGGTTCCAATATCATCCCTTACTCTCAATGTGAGGGTTCAAAATTCTTCTTGTCAGCTTTTTCTGTCATTTACCAAATGAGATTATCAAACTCCCTTTATAGTTTTTGTATTTATATTTTGTAGTTTTTTTCCCAATTTTTTCTTTATATGATCGAGACCATGTTGTTCAGTGGGAGGAATTTAAAATTATGTTATTTTGGTGAGTCGATTATTTTTTACTTCAAATAAATTTTACTGCCTTAAAATCTATCTGTTTGAAATTAATAAATTTGGTTATTATGTGCATGACATAGCTTATTCCATTTTTTAGTTTCAATTTTTTCTCTATCTTTCTGATGTAAATGTACCAAAACTATTTTATACAATATGAAAATATTTGTCTTTATAGTGGAATATCAAATGCATTTACATTTAATATAGTGTGATTCATTTGAAATTAATTCTGCCACCATGCTCCTTGAGGCCCTCTCCCAAACTCAATTGTTTTGCCTGAAAGGTACAGCTCGTTCGTTTTAAATTCCTCAGCTATGTGTCAGTAATGATCCTCATGTCAACTAAATTACGGAAGATGCATAGAGAGCCCTTGAGAAGCCCCCTTCATTTGGATTGATGTAGGAGGAAGCATTCTCTTCCTGCCCCCCACAGGGTAGTGCTAGCTCACCAGCAAGGCTTCCTAAGGTCATCCTCTCTGTGACTTTCAGTCTTCCCTTTCTTTTACAATACTCTGTAGGTGTAGTGGCTGACCTTGCAGGATCTGAAGAAACATTCACCATGCTCTAGCGTTGGTGCTAACATCTCACTAGGGTAAAGAGGGGCGGGCAAAAGTAGACTTACAGTTGTGAGTATGCAAAACAAGTTCATTCTTGTATTATTTGTTAGTTACTGCATTATTATTATTGTTGTTGTTGACTTACTTTTTCCTGCCCTTGTATGGGTACTTGGCACTTACTCTATAGTTCTCAGCCTTTGTTGCCTCACCTAAATCCAACATAGAAATTATTATTTTAAACTCTTAATGCATTAGTTACTTGAGCATATGCTGGCATGCCTAGATTTTTCGTTACATGATTGCACTTTGAACTTAAGGATTGGCATATGTTGCTTCATTTCTTTTAGTACCATTTTCCTAGATTGAATTGCAGTTGTTTTCTTTTTCCCATTGTGACTATAACACATATTTTGTAAAAATAGTGTCAGAACAATGCAAGTCTGACTCCACTGAAATAACAAAACTAGAGTTCAAGGCTATCATAAAATATATGTTAATAGAATTGGCTTTAGATTTTTTGAAGTTCAGCTAAAATTTGTAACTATAGTTTGAAAGATTCCTGGCAATAAGACTCACTGCTAAGTCCTACAATTGAAAATATTGTTTTTCTTACAAATTAACTACTCCTTGCCAAATAAATGGGTCTAATGAGAATTTCATTGTTGTGATTGCTGTCCCACCCCTTGTACCAAAATGAGTATCTGCAACATTTAAACCATGAGGCTGCAGACTACATTTTAATTGGTTTGTGTGTGTGTTCTGTCTATCTCTCTCTTTCAATTCTTTCTCTGTTGCTTACATATATACATATATATTTGAAATAGAAGAAAAACTGCTTGTGATGGTTTCAGAGTCCTTCTTTCTCCTTTAGGATGCTGTTTAGCTGATTTACAGAAGTTCTGAGTGAATTACTAACAACATTAATACTTGGTTCATAGATAGAGATAAATTCAGTGATTAATAAAAATGAAGGAAAAGTCTTGATTTTGCAATGGAGGCAAAGAATTGTGAGATTTTATTTGGGGATGATGTTATTGGATAATAAGTCAATTTCAGTTTGTTTGCTTTTTGTACTTAAGTCTTATTGGCATCTGTAAAATCCTTGTGACCATCGGCTGGCATTCAGTAAGCATTAGCTGAATTGGATCTGGACAGCAGAAGAATGATTCTGTCGCTTCTTTGGCTTATCTGAATGAGCATGGTAGCTACTAATGTTGGCCACCTTCCTTTAGTTTTCTGCTCTTCATTGCACATTGACTTTGCCAACAGATTTCCTAATATGTGTAAGCTAAAGTAGTTTTACTCTGCCTGCCAAAATTCCATTGATCCTATACATTTCCTCCATTTTTGGCCATCCTTGTCACCTTCAATGGCTTGTCATAGCTCTGAGGATTGTGAACACAAAAACTTTTTCAACCTGAAAACCATTAGCTGGGGCAGATGGAAGGTAAATTGTGAGCTAGGTATTTGGACTTATGGATTTTTCTCCCTCCAGTATACAGCAGCTGGGCTGGAGTGCAAGGAAAAAGCACTTCTCAAATTCATGCTGCATGGCAGGAAGACAGGAGAGGCAATCTCTCTGACACAAAACTTAGGTGAATAACATTTATTATTTTTTATCTTCATCCTATGGATGAATGGAAAGATACATAAGACTTTGAAGTGGTTTTTGTTGCTATTATTGTTTTAAGGTCACATAGAAAGATATTCTTTTCACAAATTTTCTAATGTTATTCTTAATACGACACTGAGTTATATATCTCTAGAAATTGCCAGGGGAAATAGCAGTAAACATTCTTTTCAAATGCAAGTTCCCAAGAAGTATCTAAGAATGTAATTAGCATTCAAAACAAAACATACAATTTTTAATTTATAAAGGATCTGTAAGATCACCAACTGTCCTAATTCCTTATTCAATTAATAAAGAAATTGCTATTCCAAATAGCTAGATAATACACTCAAGGTCAAACAACTATTTAGCAAGCCATTCTGATTCCTAGTACTTTACCTTTTTTTATTATATATCTGCCACTTTGGGGGTTGGTTTTATTTTTTTCCCTTCTGCTAACACTGTGCTAATCTTAGCAATGAGCATCTAAATCTTTTGACACAACAGAAAAATCTTAAGTTCTGTGCTCAAACTAGTCCTGTGTTTAAATTTCAGCTCCTGCATTTACAGCCTGTGTCCCCTTAAGCAAGTTTCTTATGAATCGGAGGCTCAGTAAACCTGTAAAAAAAGGAAAATAACACCAACATTGGATGGCTGTTATTGTATTAGTGTATATATAATGCCCACTAAATAATAGGCATGTAACAAATTGTGTATATTTTTATCCACATCTATTTATATATGTTATATCTCATGTAGGCTATCTTACCAGCAATATGACGAGAGAGGATGTGTACGGCAGAGGCTATTTATTGGCTTTTCCAGTGAATTATATCAAAAAGTCATCATAACGGCTAGTGTGGCAAGTATGAGTATGGAGTATAATGTTGGAGAGTCAGACTGACAGAATAGATAGAGATACAGGCAAAATTAGAAATAGACAATTCTTTGTCAAGCAGTGAACTATGGTCTACTGACCAGTCCACTCACAACTGGTCTCGAGTAAGGCAGTTGCAAGAGCCAGGGCTCTGTGCACGGCTCTAGCCTCATCAGAAAATAAGGATGCTAGGAAGGGGAGACCAAGGCAGAAATCAATCAGAAATCATTTTTTTTCAAGAGATTACAACATGTAATGAGGGGATAGGAAATACTGAAGTGCAAAGACCACACAAGCCTTCATTGCCTGTTCCTGGAACAATGTGTACTGAGCCGATTGACAATATCATTCTCTCTGGTGGGACTAAGAATCCTGATCAAAACATAGTCCTGCAGGAATCTTCCCAGGAGCTAGGGAAGAGTTGAGCCTGCAGGTGCCATCACTATCAAGTCAGCCTGTGAGGACGCAGGGAGGACAGGAAACGACAGGAGGGAGAGGAGACTGACAGAAGCATGTTTTTTTGTCATGGATTTTGCTATGGTGAAAAGTGAAAGTAAAAATAAATTAGCAGTGATTGTCTCGTCTTCTTGTTATTGTTGTTTGTTTTACCTCTCCACCCTTCTCTAGATAGGAGCAGCTCCTTCTCTCTCACAGAGGACGAGAAATACTCCTAGGAAGTCCACTCCAAAGCTGCAGAGGCTCCAGGTTTGCTCTGCATGTGTTTTTTTTTTTTTTTTTTTTTTTTTTTTTTTTTTTTTTTTTTTGTGTGTTTTTGTGTGTGTGTGTATTCATATGTTGGGGCAGGTAGAGAGTGTGGAATGGGACATCAGTGTTATTTCAAGAACAGAATAGTTTATATCTGTTTCCACCATAGTGCTTGGTTCTGGTGTTATTAAATTTAGATTTTCCTAATATATAATATGTGTGTGTAGAAATATGCATGTGTGTATACATAAAATATGTACATGTAGGTAAAATGCATGCATAAGTAAGTATAGAATATGTATTAACTCCACTTTATACTCATATAAGCTATAGACTTCATAGAAACACGGAAGAAGAGGTTTTGAATATTGAGATGATCTAGCGAAAAAGTACTGGAGGACTTGACCGGGTTGGTCAGTGTGACTGAGCCATCTGCGCTTGCTAATTGGCACTTAGAGAGTTAGGGTCCTGCTCCCTCACAGACACTGAAGACAGCAGCCCTGTCTTCACACATGTGTGTGTTATTTTTCTTGTTCCTTTTTTACATTTTATCTTTCAGTTACAGTTTACATTCAATACAATCTTGTTTTCGTTTAAGGTGTACAGCACAGTGGTTAGACAATCATATACTTTACAAAACGGTCCCCCTCCCCCCTTCCATATTTCACATGCCCTATCTTTCTTGATGATTACATTTTAAAGGGAGGGTCCCAGCTCCTTGAGAAAGGTAGTCCTGGGTTGAAACACTGGCAAGGGGCTGGGAGGAGACTTACATTTCAAAGGACAGATAAAAATTTAATAAGTGCTCCAAGAAAATAGTGGTCATGGGACTATCATCAGGAAAAAAAAACCACTTAATATTTATTTAAGCTGAGGGGAACATTAAGGCTATCTTGATCAATTTATCTGATACATATTCAAGTGAGTTGGTAAACTTCAAACTGATTAGAATGCAAGAATCTATCCTAATTTTTGTAATAAGCTGCAGACACTTAAATACATTTTTATTATCCTGCTTAAAAAAACTAACCCTTGGTTATAAATTTAAAAATAAAAAAATGGTAGAAGAGTGAGAAAGTTTGCAGCTGAGGGAAGCAGATAGACTTGTAAGTAGACTGATGGCAGTAAAAGATTCGCCTTCTCAGAGAGCAGTGAGTTTGCTCTCCTTTCAAGCACAGGTATTTACAAGCCTCATGCATTATTGATCTTGGCCAATTCTAGATGCATCATGCAAAAAAACAGGGAATTACAAACACTGTCAGAATTCTAGCGACGAGAACTAAACATAATGCAGGCAGCAAAAGATTATTTCTTAGTTAAACAATAAAACGGTGGTCCCAATAAGAAAAACAATAATTACATGTTAATTAAAATAACAGGAAATTTACCAAGAAAAATTAAGCTTGCATTGTAAAATATTTGAAGCAGAAATTAAAGATACTAAACCAAATAGGACTCTTTTGTTGCTGCCTTTCAGTTTAGGCTGCTGTGAGCCATCTTTGTGTCCTTACTATAGTCCTATCTACACTTAGTAAACATTGTAGAAAGAAAGAAAAATGTTAAAAAGGGAGGAAGGATTGGGGAAATGGTACAATCTCCACACTAATACAGTAGAGAACGAACATGTTTTATTGTTGAGTAAGCATCAGATTTAGGAACATTAAAGTAGCATGTTATGGACTATAAAATCTGGATAGACACACAAATTCATACAGTAACATAGAAGACAATTAAGACCTCCCTCTTCTCCTCCAGTGATAAGAGGACTCACTTTGTGATTTCCTCCTATAGACCTTGTGAGAAACTTCAATGCTAGTCTCAAAGGCTGTGGTTTTTACAGTTCCGGTGGTCAGAAGGCCCTGGATCTTGCACTAAAACTCAAAACATTGGGACTCTCATGTTTTCAAGAAGATACTATAAGGAGAAGAGGTGAGGAACCACTGCCTCCTTCCTCTTCATTAAACAAAGAAAAGTCTGAGATGTTGAATGCTAGATCGTTTTCTCTTTGTAGAAGCATGAGAGGGAAGAGGACAAGAGAAAAGGGAAAAAGAGAGGGAAGGCAAGGCAGGGGAAAGGAAGACCGAATGGAGGGAAGGTGCACAGATGAAAAAGCTAGACAGCGTTCCCCAGCAAATTGGGGACCTTCCATTACCCCCCACCCCCATTCCCATTTTCCCAGGAGTAGCTGGTTGCTCGGTCTTGAATCCTGTGAGAAGACAAATACAAATTATCCCACAGACTCAGGAAAATGCTCAGCTGCCCTCTGGTCCAAACCTGAGAGAAGGAACTAGTGTTTACGAATAGGCTGCATTTGATTCTGTCGATTTCCTGTTGAGACAGATTCTCTCTTCCCCTAGGCAAGCAGAGGGAGCTATAGCAATGACGTTCTAACAACTGCTTTTTCCACAGAGGGAAACAATTTTCCTCACCCGCTGCTCCTTTCCTCACTAACCTCATCATTGAGTGTTCTATAAAGTGGCCTCGAGTCTAATCTCACCTGCAGGGCAGTGAAGAAATCAATGGGCAGAATTGGCCAGCGGGACATTCAGAGGCTGCATCCCGGGCACACCCTTTACTGTGCACCCTGAGCTGGAGAGCCTGGGCTGTGTCTGTCCTTTGCTCCACAGGACAGGCGTGAATGAGGAGAATATCATGTCTGAATTTCCACACACACCTCAGATGTGATGTTTGTGGTCATTTGGTCATCAGGTTCTCCTCCGTGACATTTGTTCCTGGATAGTTGCCGAGATGCCCCAAATTGTTTCTGTAAATATTCCAGGTATGACTTGTAGAGTAGGTTTTTTTTCTCACACCAAAACAAATATTTTCCACTTATTATATTACACATCTTTCTCCAAAGAACCTGTTTTTCTGCTACATTCAATCTAGAGAATTGGTTATATATATTTAAAACTGTATATCAAATTAAGGAAATTTACTTTAATTACCAGTTCAGATACCTTGTTTCATAACTAAAATGTATGTTTATGACAAACCCATCTTCTTTAGCAAGTAAGTATTATTTATGAAACATAAGCATTATGCTTTCAGAAACTATTTTCTTTGCTACTGAGAACAAGAAATTCTATTTTTTAATCTTTGTAACTACCTAGTCCTTTACATTTCTAAGTTGAGAGGACTGCAATATAATTCATCAAGGTAGCTCTACTATAGGTAACTTTTATTTAACATTCCTCCCAACAATTTTAAACCTAGGTCAACATCTGATGTAAAATAAATCTCCAAACTCAAGCACAAATGAAGCTTCTTAATCAGTCCCAATCTGGCTACTAATCCTTTACCTGTATGTTTAGTCAGATGACAAAAACCACTTCCTTACTGTACAGTTTCCTTTTAGACAAACTTTGGGTATTTGCACATGGCAGTCCAGTCGAGTTCACTCACCCATTCAACTCAGCCCCTTTCCCCCTTACATACAGGGGAGCTCTGATTACATATTCCCAACAACGTTTTTTGAAAGCTGTTTTACTAGCATTTTAGAGAAAGTTTAGTGCATGGCAGTAAGAAACTTTATTGGCTAAACTGGAAATTTAAGTAGTTATGTTTACTTAATTGTTACTGCCTGCTATTGAAATTAGAGAGAACGAGATTCATGTCTGTGAAATTCTGATTCTCAGGAATTTGTTTCGGGAAACATATCTATCTCAGCTTAGCTTTAACAGGAGAACCCACTGACTGGGATCAGATAGGTTTGCTTTATATGGATACTTTGGGTATTGGTTCTTGTAAGAAACTAAATAATAGACAGAAAATGCACGTACATGGGCTGCAAAATTTAATAAAAATCTCTGAAGTTAAAAAAGTCTTAGATCAAATATAAAATATATAATCTGAAAACAAATCTGCTTTGTTGTGTTTATCCAATTTGGGGGACTTATCAACTAACCATTTTGCTCTAGGACATATGACTACAACAATAAAAATCAAGTGACAGGTAGAAAAAGAAATGTATTGCTGAGTCCTATAAAAACCTTCATGCTTAATATTTTCCTGTGATTCATTATCGCTATACTACGTTTCTAAATTTCTTTACTATATACATATATGCACATTATCCCCACTCATTCAATGCCTCATACTTAAAGCAAAGTATGCTTGAGTCATAATTTGTAAATACATTTAAGCTCAGTTGATGTTAGTTCTTGCCATTCTGTAGCCACCATCAATTTAAATAATGTTTGATAAATAGAAACCCTGGCAAGTAAGAGAGACTTAGCATGATCTGTATTAAGGAAAACCATACAAGAAGACTAAACATCTGACTGTGACTCACCTCCACTCAAAAAAAAAAATCCATCAGAGGTTTTGATTTATCTGGTAAAGGTAAATGACACAAAGGAAGCCTTGTTACCTGAGAATAATTGTTTCCTTGTATAGTCACCCACAAAATCTCTTGAAAATAGAAGTAAAGATTGAGTTAATAATAAAAACCATTTACTTTGAATTATATGTTAAAAAATAAAGCAAACATCTATTGTGCATACACCAAAATTTTGCTCTTTTTTTTTGCAATGGAATTTAAGTGTGATTTTTGCCAACAAATTTGTAAGATAAGTATTACTAATTCCTGTATTTTACTTCTAACTTTTGCCACTTGAACTCAGAAGGTACAACTTTTGCCTCCCAAAAATCCATTTTATACATTGTTTCATAAGGTCATTATTAATGCTTTGGTATTCAAATCACTCTCTTTGGAAACACCTTCCCTTTCATCATTCTTGCTGGTGCCTGCTCTTAGCTAACTGATAGAACTTGGTGAGATTCTCATCTGTGAGAAATTTTGACATGATTCAAGTCCTCTCCCACACTAACTGTATGCAGTGTTTCACAGGATTCCTAAGTTTACTGTGTAATTACTTTGCATTTCACTTCAACTCCAGTGTTGGATATTTAGAACACTCACATGCCCACATGACAAACCTGATGAAGGACGCTGTAGGATAGGGGATGAGTGACTCACTAGCAATCAGCCACAGAGCTTGGTGTGAGTGGGATGTGGTGTTCAGGAATACTCAGTGAACTGGTGTATATTTTCAAGTTTTGTAACTACAGAGACTGGTGTGATGGACACCACATATAATCAGCAATTTAAGAACTTTAAAAAATCCACCAGAACATTAAACCTACTTTTGAAAGTGATGATAACTAAACAACTGTTAAAAAGTATGAATTTTACCAGTAGCAAGATTTTATCAGGCAAGATTTATTTGACCTGTTGTTACTGCTCTTCATCTATAATTATAGTTTTAATTAGTCTATAAAGAACTGTAGCTGTCATTACTACACTGGTTTCTTTTGAACTCTTTGTTTAGTTGTAAATTGTAATTATTTAGCAAAGGAAAATAATTTCAGTTCAGAATCAAAAAGAGCTAGTGATGATTAATTATGTGAGACTTTTCAAAATATTGTATACGATGTTGACCATTTTCTTTCATTTATGAAATTATCATTAGCTTATTAAAAAAACTTCATGTTGTAACATTAATTAGTTGACCATGACGTAATGATTTCAAAAAGACAGTGGATCAAACTTAGGAGAATTAGCCATCAACCAAGTGAAATTGTTTTACCCTAACATAAAAAGAACAGTACTCAGAAGCAAGTAATTTAAACATTAGTTGTTATTTAAAAAATGAACTAATGTGTTATGGAGGCTTCAGAACTAATGGTTCTATCTTCCCTCAATCTACCTCCATACTAATGTAATTTTTGCAAAGTGGCTACCAATATTAGTTACTTCTTCAAAGAGATTTAATATATAAGACAATAAAAGTTCATTTTAACATATTTAGGTTATAATTATGTCAAAAGTTATGAGAAATCAAAGCTCATTTGTGACTCACACCCCACATGAAGTAAAATCAAAGATCATGAATTAACCCTAAAGGCTAGTTCCAGGCTAATGCACGGAAGGAATGCACGGAGAGGGCCTCATCCCCCTGCCCTTTGCTGCCTAAGGTGCTGGGCTTATAGAGCTGGCGGGTATTACTTGAAATTTATGGTTTTGTTTTATCTTGCTTTGTTAAGAAAATATTTTTTATTCCAGTTCTTTACTCCAGTTCTTTACTCCAGTTATAACGATAAACACCAAGAGATGCAATTAGATGTTAATGTTAATGGTGCAGTCCCAAACAACAGGTCAAACCACATGGACATTAAATTTATTATTTGTTTTGTTTTTTAATTTTTAAATAGAATTCAGACCCTTGGTTACTTGCCTCAAATTTAGTTTCTCTCTTTAACTAGCCAGCTCTTGTTCAGAATGCTATAGCATAGAAATAAGATTGCTGATTGGGGAAATAAATAAAAGCTATGCTGTGTCAATTTCAGTCACAGAGACAATGAAAGTCTAATCTTGAAGCTTTTCTCAATATGCATGAAGTCATTCTAGGTAATATTCTTCCAAGTGCTTTGTATTCTTTTTTTAAAATCATTTTTTATTTTCAATTATAGTTGACATGTTATTATATTAATTTCAGGTACACCCCAGTGATTAGACATTACATAACTTACTAAGTGATCATCCAGATAACCCTCACACTCATCTGACATCATACCTGGTTATTAGACTATTAGTGACTGTGTACCCTGTGCTGCATTTTACATCCCCATGACTGTAACAACCACACTGAATTTCTTAATCCCTTCATCCTTTTTGCCCATCCTCCAACCCCCTCACTTCTGGCAACCCTCAAAACCTTCTCTGTATCTATGATTCTGTTTCGATTCTTGTTCACTTATTTCATTTTTTAGATTCAATTGTTGATAGATATGTATTTATTGCCATTTTATTGTTCACATGTTTTATCTTCTTCCTCTTAAAGGAGACCCTTTAACATTTCATATAACTGTGGTTCGGTGGTGATGAACTCCTTTATCTTTTTCTTGTCTGAGAAACTTTTTATCTTTCCTTCTATTCTAAATGAGAGCTTTGCTGGGTAGAGTAGTCTAGGTCGTAGGTACTTGTTTCTCATCACTTTGAATATTTCTTGCCAATCTCTTTTGGCCTGCAAAGTTTCTTTTGAGAAATCAGCTGACAGTCTTATAAGAGCTCCCTTGCAGGTAACTAACTGCTTTTCTCTTGCTGCTTTTAAGAATGTCTATTTGTCTTTACACTTTTATATTTTAATTATGACATGTCTTGGTGTGGGCCTTGTTGGGTTCATCTTATTTGGGACTCTCTGTGCACCCTGAGCCATTTTTCCTTTGCTGAGCCCTCCTCCCACAGAACTAGAAGGTAGGACTCATATCTAAGCCTCAATCAATCTGGGTCAAACTGTTTACCCCACCCTGGTGATTCTCTGTGGCCCTGACCCACCCAACTGTTTGTCCCACCCAAGCTGTTTCTAGTGGCTTTTTCATGTGAATGACTTGTCATGACTTACGCTTCAGGTTTTCCTAAGTTCTCTGAAACAAGCAGCATCTGGCCTCAGTGAGGCCCATAGTTCCTACTAAGTGGCTCCAGGCCTGGCAGTAGCAGTAGCCAGCCTTGGTTCACTGCTTGGCCTTGTCTGGGCACCTCCAAGCCCAGCACAAGTAGCAGCCATCTCCAGATCACTTTGTAGCTTATACTAGGTGGCCTGGGCAGAACACAGGTGGGGGCTGACCTTGGCCCACACCTTCCAGGAGGCCCTAGAGCAAGTGAAGCCAGTAGACAGCTTCAGACCACATCAGAGCACCACCACCCAACCACCTCTATAAGTGACACTCAAGGCATGAACTCAGTTGGCACCAGAGACCTGGTGAAAAGTAAGTCCTGCTCTGGGGGTTTGGCCCCTGCACACTTGACTGACCCCTGATCTTCAGAGGTCAATGATGAGTGGTCATTGCCAGTCCTTGCAGCTCATCAGCCTGGGTAAATCCTTCTCATTGACATGTCAACAGCAATGAAGACTCAACTATAAGAAGAGGGTACACTTAGCCCACACAAGGGGGGCACCTTAAGTACCCACCTTGGGTGATAGGGGAGGCTGTGCCACTGGACCCTATAGGACACCTACTACATTAGGCCACTCTACCAACTGCCTTGTATTCTTGATTAGCAAATCATGAGTGAGGAATGTGGCCCCAAGGTACTCTAGGGGATGCTGCAAATGTATTGTTTCAAGTTTCAATTAATCTACAAAAATTATGCCAACTCGGCATTTTTGTCACATAAGAATAAAACTTTATATACATAACTTATAGACTTCCAGTTATTTTTGGCAAAATCCCATTACAAAATTTGGATTTTTAGGTTAGGTTCAGAGTAGTATTGATAATTTAGATATTACTACTAAGTAGAAGCAAGCATTTGCATAGTAATATTAATTATATTGTGCACAATAATACCAATCAGGAGGTAAGAAATTATTGTCAGAGAATGTCATTTTGAGTTGGCTGTGTAAGTAAAGAGGATATTTTGCTGACTTTTTATAGTCCATTGATTTAAGGTTAAAATGTGAAACAAAGAATATTTCAGATATAAAATTTTGATATTCAAGCTTCACTTTAATCTTTAACCTTACAAGAACTTTGCCATACATCAAATAAATGCTTGGGGGAAAAATTTTAAGAACCTCTAGCAAATGTTAAATGTAAAACATTCTAAAAAGATGACTCTGCTGGGGAGGGGAAGCAGGGTCAGAGTTAACTCCTTTTAGAACACGCACTGACAGGCTGAGTTGCTCACTAATCTGGAAGCCTTGCATAGGAAAGCTTGTCAGTGTTACATGGCCAGGTTAAAAGTTTAATGCATTGGGTTCTTATAAAATGAATGTAATTTCTTTCTAATAAGGACTCTAAAGAAAATTTGGCACTCAGAGTTCATATAAACATGTAATTAATTTTGGTGGGGAGTTTTTGACATAAATGGAAAAAGGATGAAAATACCTATAGTTATATCACTCTTTAAAAGAATGGCTCTTTGGTTACATTATCAGATTCAAAATAAATATGAAAAAGGTCCCCAGCTGTTTATATTCTAACTGTTGGTTATGAGCTCAAGCTGTAAGACGAAGGACAATTAACTTGTCCAAACAAAGTTACTAAACAAGAAGTTAAAGGAGAATGGTTTTAGGAAGCCTCTCAAAAACAGCATTTAGCCAGTGGCTTGAGGTTTCATTATTAAAGCCAGAAATATAGGCCAGGCAGGAAAGCTGAGATTCTGTGACTTGGGTTGATGGAAAGTAAGCTTATTGTCATTAAAGTTTCCTGGAAATTGAAATAGCATATGGTTCCCAAAGTTTTTAAAATATATATTGGCCAATTGATTCTTGATGAGAAATTTTTGCAGTTTGGCTCTAACGCAGGTATTTTAAATACGACTTTCAGGGAAATGACACCATGTTCTAGCCACAGCCCCAAAGTTTGCTGAGTTTAGTTTCCCCTTGAGATCATGGGAAATAATGAATGGAAATATTTATGAAAGCAAAATTTGTACTGAGTAACTTTTTCTTTCCTTTTAAGGTGAAGGTACAATAACTCACTAAGTTTGTGACCACAAGGTAACTTAGGTAATTTTGCCGCAATGACTTATTAGAAACATGATTATTATCTTTCCTTCCTTACTAACTTATTTCCTAATTAGAAAATTAAGTTCATTCTCATCTGTTTTGAACTGAGAAATTGCAGAAAGGGATAGAGAAAATACAAATCATTGTAATCTTTTTCAAAGATGTGAACATTTTGATATATTTTTTAAAAAATCATTTGTTCAGTGTACTTAAAGGAATACCATTGTTCGTTGTATTTGAAGGAATGAAGATTTGCCTTCCAGCACTACTCATTTCATTGGCAAATGGCTGGGTAATGGGAAACATGGAAAAAGAATTACCCCCACTTTAAATGTAATCTATTGTCTGCCTTGCCCCCAGCTCACAGATTCTTGTTCCTTAGAGATTTGACTTCTGGCTGACTTTCATTTTCTATAGTCTCACTCCTCTCACTATGCTTGGTTGTTAACTAAATACCCCTATGTTTTATTCACTGAAACCTCCTTGCTTACACAGACCTTGTCCTGCACTGTCCACCAGCCGTTCTGCCCCATGGTCACCCTCTAGACCTTGCCAGTTTCAAGCAGCACACCTCCGACCACCACCTTCTACCCATTTCCCCAATTCAAGTAATGCTTTAATCCTATCCTGACCTTCAGAGCAATGATCTTACCACTTTGACAGTTTCTTTATCCCAGGTTCTCCCTTTCCTCTTAAATTTCTTGTCCTTGCCTCTCATAGTCATTGATTTTTGCCACTTCTTTACCTACATTCTCAACTCCTTTGTCCTTTGTTGCTTCATCATATTCACATAGTAAAACCACGATTCTAGTTAAATAAAACTCCTTGACGACTCATAGAACTGCAGTAGGAAAAAATAGTTGACTGACAGATCTTACTCTCGGTTCATGGTCACGCACCTCACATTGGCCTTTAACGTGATCAAGACAGTGTTAATGTCCTGTCAGTGTGACTAAACTTTTGACAGGTTTCTTCCTCACTGTAGGTCCCTAACCACTCTTGTATAAAGAACATTTACTTTAGAAAAATTCCCATTGTAAATTTTTTCTGCACACCTATGAGGTATAAGTCTTCTCCCAGTCCCTAGCCAGTTTTATAATTCAGGAATGTCTTTGAGATATAATTATCAAAAATGATAGGGTTAATGAAAGGATGAGCTTTACATAACACATCAAGCAGAATTTGTAATTATCATCGATAGGATTACAATGGTTAATAAATATGTTTACCACACAATTAAAAACCATAATCAAACTATGACAAAACCAAGGGTAAATTATACGAGGTTTCAATATAAGAAAAGGGAAATCCTTTCATCAAGCACTTGCTTATGATTCTTCTACTGACATCTTTTATCACAAACTATAGAATACAGGAGCTGAGAATTCTGATATTGTAGAAAATGGTGTTTATTCAAGCGATTGCCTTAATTTTGAAAAGCAGCAGAATGAAGCATAGAATGCAGTGAATTATTCAAGGTCGAACCATTAATTAGTGTGAGAGAAAATCTCAAATTATAATATGAAATTCATATAATGCATTTTCTTTTTGAACGTATCATAAAATCCCATTGTAACATATAAGTGTTAGCTATGTGTCTACAGAGTTAGTTTACAGTTATTTTATTCTACGTTGTTTCTTCAAAAAATTTTATTCTTCTTCTCTTGTACAATAGTTCAATTATGTCTTTATAAAGGTTTAAAGTGGCAAGCGTATCAAATCATCTCAGTTCAAAAAAGTCTGAGTATTTATATGCTAAATAAAAATAAAGTTTATGACAACTGTCTATAATTTCATAGAAAATGTACTATATGTACAAAGCATTTCAACAACATACTTCAGAGCGGTTCAGTGTGGAAGATGTCAACACCATCTTACATATTGCACATCTCTTGATAATCAGCACATATTAAAAAAACCATTATCCATGAGCCAGCATGTACTTCATATTTAACATATCACATTTGTTTTGTTTAATTCACTATATTTAAGAAAATGTGTTATTTCATAGATTAAAAAAAGAGAGAGATAGGGTCCCTGTCCTCCAGTCTCTGTAGGAGAGTAGGGGCCTGACTTTGTTGAGCACCAGTGAGCCAACACAGATGGCCTGATCACACTGACCAGCTCCCTTACCCTGCCACAAACAAACAAACAAACAAACAGAAAAGCCTGTTCCTCTGTCCTTACACTTAGCTACTTACTTCATAGAAGGAATTGAAGCAATCAGAAGTTAACTTCCACCACCTCACATCTGCACCAGTTGGTGTTTGCTTAGCCTTTTCTCCTGGTTCAATGAAAGAACTGTTTGTGTCAACAGCAGCCTCATTGTGTCATGTTCTCTCTAACTCAAGGATGTGGTTCCAGCAATTCCCCCTCTTCTCCTTTCATCATCATTTCCCCCTTTCTGCAGCCACTTCCCCATCAGTAAGCAACAATGCTCTGTGTCTCTTTATAAAAACAGAGCAGACAAAAAATTGTTTTATCACTTTCTTCTCTCTTCAGCCACAACTCAGTTCATCTCTTTATCGTGAGAGGAAAAAGAATTGTCTGTGTTCATTTCTTTCTTCTGAAAAGAGTTTTCTTTATTTGGCCTGGAGGATACCACACTCCCTTGTTATTCTTCTTACTTCTCTGGCCATTACTTTTCTATCTCTTTTATCTATTCTTCCTCAGCTCCTGACCTCTCACTGTTGAGTGTCCCAGCACAGTCATTTTTCCTTCTTCTTTCTTCTTCACACATTCACTGCTTGAGAGATCTCATCAAGTCTTAAGGCTTTTAATATCCATCTACCAGCTAATTAATCCAGCATGTACTGTCTACCACCCTTTCCAACTCTAGACTCGTATATCCAAATGATTTCCCAAGTAGCTCCTGCTGGTTGTCTACTGGGCATCTCAAAGCTGACATTTAAAAAATCAGGATGATAATTTCTCTTCCTCTAGCACCACCCACAAAACCCTGTTCCTCCATAACTGGCTGTTCCCTCTTCCATCTGCTTTGACTAAACCTGTGGAGACATTCTTTGCTCTTCTCAGTCTGTCATACTCCAAATTCTGTCAGTACAGTGTGACAAAATTTTACTCTATCTTCAAAATAGATATCAAATCTCACCGGGTCTCCCGACCTCTCCTGCTCATGCATTGACCTGATCCACTGCCACCTCTTCTCATCCATTTTACTGCAACAGCCTCGACTGGTTTGGTTACTTTCTCTTCTGCCTCCCTTTGATCTATTTCTAACAGAGCCACAAGAGTAATATTGTTCAGGGGTAGGTTATATTACATTATGTAAAATATGTCAGTGAAATCCAACAATGGCTTTCCATGTTGTGAGACTAAAAACTAATTATCTCTGCAAATCACTTGCATACTCTGCACAATAGTATGTCCTCTTTGCGCCACATTGCTCTTTGACCTTGCCCTGTCTGTTGTCTGTGCCTCACCACCTACACCAGCTTCCTTCCTTTTGCTCAGTCATTGCAAGCAGAATCCCAACTCAAGGCCTTTGTACTTGTCTCTCACTCTGTCTGAAACTCTTTTTCTGGACATTCACTTGAGTTTCTCCTTCACTTCCTTCAGATCTTTTCTCCACATCACCATCTGAGTGAGCCAAACCTAGCCACCTCACCTCAAATTGCACATATGCTGAACTACAGACTCCTTCTCTTGCTTTATCTTTCTTCAGAGCACTCATCACCTAAATTATGTTTATTATTTATCTTAGTTATCACCCTTTAACCCACTAAAAATGAGCTTTTTGAGAATGGGATTTGTTTCACTTTGTTTCCTGTTGCAATACTAGTGCCTAGAACAGGGACTGTCTTAATAAAAACTGACCACATATTTCTTGAATGACGGCTACGAAGATACCAGCAGGATTGCAGCAGATTATAATCTGACCTAGTTCTTAATCAAAATTTCACTCTTGCCATGGCCAGTGTGGCTTAGTTGGTTGAATCATCATCCCATAAACCAAAAGGTCAAGAGTTCGATTCCCAGTTAGGGCTCATGCCTAGGTTGCAGGTTTGGCCCTTTGTTGAGGTATATACAGGCAACCAATTAATGTTTCTCTCACATTGATGTTTCTCTCTCTCTCTCTGTCTTCTCTCCCTTCTTCTATTTCTGGAATTTAAAAAAAAATTCTCTTAGAGGAGTTTCTGATGAAGTATAATAAGGAAGGAAATAAATGGGAAATCCAAAGCACTGTGTGAAGGAAGAGTTAAAACTGAATCATTCTTGGAATTCAAATGGGGAGTCTGCCAAAGAGGATATTTGACCCAGAGCTAGGCAAGCATAACAGCACTAAAAACTATCATGTGTGAATCAAGTTATGCACAATGATTTATTGTAATACATTCCATTGTCTTCATTCCCAGAATAATGTATCCAAGGAAATGGCTTCTCATGTGGGTGGGTGAAAACTCAAATCTCTAATGGAAAATAATTATTTTAATATTTTTCCGATTTCATTGCTGACAATACACAGCATACGTCTGAGTGACTTACAGAGTGCTTTGCACAGAATGATCTATCACGGGGTAGAGCTTAGCATATAATCAAGGTCTTGAGAAAGCATGGACCACTTTAAGGAAAAACAGGGAGAAGTCATACTCTGTACATAGTTTAAATCAATACAAAAAGTCTGCTTGGTTGATAAATTAGTGGCAAGCAGAACCTTGGAACAAGAGCAACACAAAAGACTAAGACATGTTAGAAAATATGTGTGTGTGTATTTGTACTCTCTATATATCTATTTATACATTTATACATGTTAGAAAACATAGACAGACTTTAAAACGTTTTCATATAATGAAGAGTTAATTTTCAGACCAGAAATTCCAAGAAAAGGTTAGCTTGAGGAGGGAATTTCTGTATTTTAATTACAAATAGAAAATATATTGTGATGATTAACGTATTGTGAGACAGCTATAAAATCTGCACTATGTACAAGGCACCCTCTGGTGATTTACAATTGGAGTAAGGTGTCGACAAATTGAAAGGAGAAACAAACAACTGAGCCATGGATTAAAGACTGGCATTATATCAATCCAACTGCCATAATTGTCTGAAAGAGGAAAGCCATTTTAGCTAAGGCTTCAGAAAATCATGCAAGGGTTTTGAAGACCTGCTTGGAGCAAAAAACAAAACAAAACAAAACAAAAAACAGTACATATTAGAGTGTTTGCTTGTGAAAAAAATTGAACATGCAGCAGTGACACACAAAAAATGTTCACTTCCAATTTTGCCTCTATTTTTAAGGATAGTTGTTTTATTTTTAAAAGATTATATTTATTTACTTTTAGAAGGGAAAGGAGAGAGGAAGAGAGAGAGAGAAATATCAGTGAGTGAGAGATACAGTGATCGGTTGTCTCTCACCTAGCTAGGGACCTGGCCCCCAACCCAGGCATGTGCCCTGACTGGGAATTGAACTGGCAAACTTCTGGTTCACAGGCCGGCACTCAATTTACTGAGCCACACCAGCCAGGGCAGGATAGTTGTTTTAAGGAGCAAAATGTAAGACTGCCATAGTTAAAGTGATCAGAAAGCTAGATAAATGAAAGAAGGTATTATTCTAGTTTTAGGGAAGTAACAAAAGACTTTCCGGGTAGAGTTATCCTAACTATAATGGATTTGGGAGAAAATTTTGCCTAATTTCAAAGTTTTTACTCTGAGAAGACCTAGAGAGAAAGCTCCCATTAAGTAAATAATGCTATTTGGGGTTCTCCTCCTTTTGTCACTCCCTAAGGCTCCAATCTTAGGTTAATAACATTTCGTATAAATCTAAGTTGTCTTGCTACCTAGACACATCCTATCAACATTTCTGATTTTCCTTCTTTGTAAGAAAGTATAGTTTCCATCATAGTATTTAACTCTCCAAATCATTCCAGCAATTGTTATAAAACTCTATTTATTGTCTTCATTTAGTTTAAGTGGATGTTGTTTTTTCACCTAAGAGCGTGCTCTCCCGTGTGGGCCTGCAGCCCCGGAGCAGTGGGAAGCAGCGCCCCCCAGCGCTGCTGGAGGGCAGTGACTGTGCACAGGTATCAGAGCGCCTCTTAGGCTGGTGATCACCTTTTCCAGACTCTCTAAACTTGAGGATGCTTTGATTTTTCCAGGGAAAAAATTAGGAAATGGGGCCTAGAGCATGAAAGATGCTTTCTGCCGCTAAGGTATGTGAGTGCTGGAGTTGGTATTAATTTGAGTTGCAAGGAAACTGAGATATGAAATAATGTGCTGCTCCCCAAACGAAAAAGCCATTAATAGCTTCAACATTTGTAGTGGTTGGATATTTGCCATATCTTTCTTCCTCATCCAAAGTTTATAATATTGAAGTAAAAAATGAGATTATCATTTGTGCTCCAAACTTAAGTTTTCTACTCAGACATTAAAAAAATAATGAAGTCCTATTATAGCCTTATTTAAATTATCTTTGTCATTTCAACATGATTTCAGATTTTGTAATTTGGCACTCAGAATAAACCATGTGAATGGCTCAAGTTGCCGAGCTTTTCAGAGGGACTGTTTGTTTTGTAAAGCTTTTAAAAAAAAATTCCTTACCAAAGACATGCTTATTGATTTTAGAGAGAGGGGAAGAGAGGAAGTGAGAGAGAGGGAGGGAGACAAACATCACTGTGAAAGACATCTATCAGTTGCCTCCTGTATGTGCCTGGACCCCACCAGGGATCAAACCCACAACCTAGGCAGTGCCCCGATTGGGAGTGGAAGCGGCGACCTTCTGGTTTATAAGACGACACTCCAACCAACAGCCACATTAGCCAGAACTGTTTTTGTAAAGCTTTAGATCATTCAGCTAAAGTTTTAACCTTAGATAATTTTTATTCATCTTTGAAGTTCACTGTATTATTTTCTTGTTCTCAAGAAAATTTCAAACTGAAAAATAGCTCTTATATTTAGATATCTATAGTTATTATTAAGAAAGATAGCCCATTTTGGTACGTTGTTTGGTTCAGTTGTTTAAAAAATATCTGGTAGTGTAATCACTGTCCCAGGATAGTTCACAAAATTAAAGTCAGGGTTGTTTCTGTTTTTTTTTTTTTTAATTTAGTGAGTGCTATTAGTCACTGTCACTTTGTTACAGCCTCCGTGTGCTATTTATGTGTGCTGTTCTAAGGTACACATTTCGAAAGCTAATAAAGATTATAAACCTGATACAGAGAATGTTGATTAATGAATTAAAGAACGGAAGGGTGTAAATCCAAATTTAGTTAGCAGATGCTGTTGAAGTGACTGATTATTGTTTATGGATGTGCCTTGTCACCTAAACTGGGGGTGGGGGGAATAAAAGGAAAGTGTGAGAAACATTGTTTGCTGATGATTTCTCTTCTTTTAGGAAGTAATACAATCCTTGGCAACTATTCAGACAGTATTTAATTATTGGCTTAAAAATGATAGTAGTTATGTTTGTGATCATCAACTGTACCCAAACAAAAAATTATAATTTATTAACCTTATTAAGAAAAAGTGATTCATAAAGAATAATTAGCCAATAAAATTGTAATTGCACCTTTTCTGAGGGTCTTAGAAAAAAAAAAAAACTAAGAAAAGATAAGGGCCTGCTCATTGCGGAATAGCTTGGGAGGGGAGGGATCAGTTAGAAGTAGGTTCTGCTAAAAAGGATCAGAGTGCAAGTGGGCACCATGAAGGCCCAAGCCCTGAACCCAGACAGAAGCTGCACCATTGGCTTCACTACTTCCCTGCAGGATGTCAGTCCACGTCCCAGCTACATACTCCTACGGCTCTCCCCCAATGCCAAGGTTGCCATTTTCCAAGCTGAGTAGAGTACCCAGCAAGAGTTATTAACATGCCATCACTCTAATCTGCATGCTCACAACAGTGTGGTGACTGTGGGGGTGGGGGTAGAAGGGAACTAAACGGTAATGGAAGAAATACAATAAAAATTAAAAAAATATATACATATGGTTTAGTTCTTGATTATCTTCTGAAGGAAATAGTGCTGTTAATCCAGCCAGGTAATTTCCATGAATGAGTCTGATTGAAATTATTGCATTAAAGGGTTTTTCTTACATTTTAATAAAGATGAATCATGAGGAACCAATTCTTGTACATCCAAGTTTCTAGAGCTGACACTCTTTTTTCTTTTCTTTATACTGAAGCCAGAGCCAGGGGAGTGACAATAATTAAACATGACTTAAGGAAGAAACATCTATTAGGGTCCAAATAAGAATTTCCTGATTCTCCTATAGGCAATGAAGCAGAGAAAAACAGAGACTGTAGGTGAGAGAAAGGACCGAGCATTTGTTCCAGCCCTCCTGGAAAAAAAAGTCTCTTGTATTTTTGTCCCTCCTTTCGAACTTTGTGTAAATTGAGCCATATTTCAGTTTTGCATATTTTCACAAATCACCTACAGTAATAGCAACTTTCCTTATTTCCCTAAATGGACATCTTCACATATATCATGCTCTGGCAATAAAGACTCATAACCAAACTAAAAATTCCAACTCCTGAAGATGCAATGTTTAAATTAAATTAACAAGGACAAGTTTTAAAAATAACTAGATTCCCAAACCATACTGAAAAGATAAGTAGCAGAAGAAGAATAGAATTTGACTACAAAACTAAAGTGATCCTTTTGGATATTCTGTTCTTTAGAAGGAATACCAAAGCATTCTTGAGAGGATCCTAATCAGAAACGTATTTCTTCTTTTTATGTATAGCCATAATAGATGGCTTGAGATCATTAAAATAAGGCAATGTCATGAGAAAGACCATATAATCAATAGAGATTACTGGCAAAAATGAAAATAGTAGGGGTATTAGGGGTTTAAACTGTTATGACATTTTGCATTGAAATTGCTGAAATACTTGGCAGTTATTGATGGTCCTTCCACTTGGTAATCTGTCAAACCTTTCCTAACAGTTAACTACAGGGTATTCATAAAGAACAATTTTATTCATGTCAAGGGCAAAGATGTTAAAAGTGAAACAAGTGAAAGAAGTTATCATCCAAAAACAAATGAGAAGTTAAGTAATGGACAATAGACCCGGTATTTATAGGGGTTAAAATAATGATATTGAAAAGAACATCATGTGATACAGAGGCAAATACATGGTAATTCTAATTTCAGTATTCCCCTAATCATACCCAGCTGAAGGGTGAGATATCTTGGAGCAAAACAAGACATTCTCATTTTGCACTGTCTGCATCCCTGACTCACAAAATCTATGAACATAATAAAATGGATGTTATTTCATATACTAAGTTTTGGATGATTTGTTGAATAGCACTAACTAACTGGAATACTAGGCTAACTCTTTTCCCTTAGTTTTCCAGGATTCTTAGTCATTCTCCAACCTCAATGATTCTGTCACAGGATGAAATGTTTCATTCACATGGTGCATACATCGAATGACCGACCATTGCTCACTAGTAACCCCTGGTAACGGTGCAGACGCACCTTTCCTCGTCCTGCAGTCCCACAAGGAAGGCCCTGCTTCCGGATGAAGCTCCTTCTATACGTTTTAGTCCAGCCAGTTCCCCAACCACTGGGATAGCATGAATACTTATTGTTACTTATTTTTAGGCATACTATTTAATTCTGTTTTATACATTCTGTCCCTCCCAAAACTAATTTATTGAATTAGGGAACTAGCATTTATTGAAAACTCTGTCAGGCACTATTTTTGGCCTTGTACGAACTTGTATTCTAAAGGGTGATTCACAGATATGAGACCAACATCACTGTCTGAAGCTGCTCTCTGCCTACTCCTTCTCCCTCTCTTTGTCTCTTACAGGCATTACCTGTAATTAATCTCTTGCACTACTAACTCCATCTTGGCATCTGCTTCTTAGAAGACCCAAAATAACACAAACGCCCTTCCCAACATTGTATATCTGAATAAGTCTTACTAATTATTAGCAAAAGAGAGGGAACAACTGAGGGGTAATGCAGTCTTGGTAGAGAAAAAAAAAGTGAGGTAGCATGTTCTTTGTCCTTCATCCATTGTGGTAGACAGAGACGATACTTGTGTAAGGGAGCTAATAGTTGAATTGGATTTTCTACTCTGACTAAGCTTATACATGAAGTAATTATGGCCAGATCTATAAACACTTAAACTCTTGCCATGGGGAGTGAGTTAAGACCAAATCCTGGGTATACCTCACAGTGATGTTGCATTGAATATAGCCTTCCCAGATCTTCCTTATGAAGCATTTAAGTTGCTCATCACCCACTGAGACCACTAACATCTCAAATCAGCATGCCATTACTCTTACCTGTTTTTCAAGATCAGAAGCCTGAGTTCAAACCATTCCTCTGTGTTTCGCAATTAAAGTCTGCTTACTAGAGTTATTATTTCAATTGTTTATCTAGTGACTCTGCTAGTCTACCATTTCCTTGAAGACAGAGAATGGAACCTGACCCTTTTCTACATTATTACAATGACTAGAACATGGTATATTTCTGACATGTCTAAATGGAGTGAAAAATGCTTCATTATTTGACTTATTAACATATGAACTCTCTCTTGGCTGGGTTGGATTTTCCCCAGGTAATGACTTTGCTGCCACTGACATGTAGATGGGGATCTGTGTTGAGAATAAAAAAGAACCCTGGCTAGGTGGCTCATCAGATGGTTAGAGAATCATCCTGTACATCAAAAGGTTGCAGGTTTGATTTCTGGTCAGGACATGTAAAAGTGGCAACCAATCAATGTTTCTCTCCCTCTGTCTTTCTCAAATCAGTAAACATGTTTTTGGGTGAATGTTTTTTAAAAAAGAAGAAGAAAAGAAAAACAGCAACAAAAAGCTTATTGTAATGTGATATTTAAGGTATTGCATTGCTGAATGATTTCTGTGGTATCATAAGTATCATTGCCAAAATATATTGAGGAAAAATAAGTATGAACAAAGATGATATTTAGATTTAGAACATTATTCACTTGTCACATTTCTCTAATTATTGAAAATTAGCATAAGCAGCTCTGCCAATCCAATGTGAAAGGTATTCTTTTCCTCATTAATTAGAGAGACATCCATTTCTTGGCATTCTAAACCACTTACTTATAATATTATCATTTAAAAAATAAAATATAAAAGAGGAAAACAACATTTAAGGGTTCAGTTTTGGGTTGCTTTTCTCAGAGGGCAAAATTCTTGAGCATATGGTTACTTGATTATATAAATTTATGCTTGGTCTGTATGAAGTTATATATCTATTAGTTGTACAATTTCCTTTTAAAAAAGAAGTGAATGTCAAATTTAGAAATAACTCAACATATAAAATGCTGGGTAAAAAGCTAAAAAAGAATTTTTTCTAGAGATGGCAAAAATGAAATCATGTCTCTTCTCTCTTTTCTCTCTATATTTAAATAGGCATTTAAATATACCTAAGGTAGTCATCTGCTTATGGGATCATTGTATGAGAAATGCAGGGACCTCCCATGGAAAACATTGAGGCCATGTGTCTTGGGGATGTAGCATCTTTGGGCAGGGGCCTGCTAGGGACTGGATGAACTGCATAGCTCAATCCATCTGTAGAATTCTCAAAACGGATACTTTAAAAAAACCTTACTCAATTTTGTATATTCTAGGGTAAAAAATAGTCTAGATTTTGCTCTTTTATCCTTAAACCCTTATAACAAATCCCTCCTACGTTTTATATCTAGAGTCTTTCCTTTTTCCTGCAGAGAACTGGGAATGATTTTTGTGTCCACAGACCCCTGAAGCCACCCTCATATCATTTGTTTCAATATTGGCCAGGAATTCGGGGCTGTGATGAGAGTAGAGCTTCCTCCATCCACCGCCACCACTGCAGTAGCTACTGGACTATATACAGAGAACTCACCAGGCACTCAACCATCTTACGACTAGATCTCCTTCTAGAACATCTCATGATTTTTCTAAAGAAGGCAAGAGATGCAGGTAATTATCATCTGGGAACAAGAGCCTCACACTCACCAGGAAGAAATGGGTGCCAGCTCCCCCTGTCCCTCATGGGTGCTGAGCCCTGACTGTAGCCCAGGAGAAGGAAGGTATCCCCTGGACACTGGAAGCTCTAGATTCTGCAGGTGGGACGGATTTCATTAGCAGACACCTGTACGTGAGTGCTTTCCAGAGATCAGTAACTTTTATAGCTCCTTGCTCTCTATAATACTGTTCATATTTTTACTTATTGAAACTTAGTAAGCATACTTATTTTTTATTCTTTTTGATAATTGCAGAATTTAAATCTTTATGGGTCTGATGCAATCTTCTTTTTAAAAAATATTTGATTTATTTTTTATTTATTTTAGAGAGAGAGTATGGGAAGGAGAAAGAGTGGGAAAGAAACATCAATGTGTGGTTGACTCTCATGTGTCCCCTGCGGGGGAGTGGACTGCATCCCACGCATGTGCCCTGACTGGGAATCGAACAGGTGACCCTTTGCTTCACAGGCCCGTGCTCAATCCACTGAGCTACACCAGCCAGGGATGATGCAATCTTGTTCATTAAGCCTGAGTGTTTTTATGATTTTTTTAAAAATGTGTGATCAAATCTTCAAATCTTCTTTTTTTTAAATTTATTAGTGGGAATTTTCTGACTTTTTAATTGAAAGCGGGTCCCTGTAGGGCTGATTTTCGTTTGCTTCTGCCAGGCATTTGAAAATACTCTTTCTAACCAGGGCCACTTCACACTAAATTCTCACTGAGACTTTTTAGGTCTCTCAGGTAATGTGGAATTAGGTTACAAACTTACATGAGAGTCAACTTAATATTGTAAATTTTAGGGGGATTCCTTCCACCTTCAGTCAGTGACAGTTTTCAAGGCAGATCTTTTTGATTGGTTTGTCGTACCACTTGGGTATGTACTTGCATTTCTGGGACTCCCTTATTCTAATACTATAATTTTTTGTATCGGGAGTCTCCTACCAGATTTCACTATCTGTGTAGGTTCTGGATTTTCCTCCTCACACCTAGGCCCTGAAAGGCCATGACAAATCAAGTGATGGGTATTAAATTGGGCAACTACTGTGAAGGCAAAAGCCAAATTTTTGGCTCCACTTATGTTCTGGGGTTGGTAAACTTTTTCTGTAAATAACCATGTAGTATATTTTAGAATTTTCAGGCCTCGTACTTACGGACCACACAGTTTCTGTCACATATTCTTTGTTTGTTTCCTTTTTAGTTTTTCTTTTAACCCTTTAAAAATGTAAAAACGATTCTTAGCTCTGGGGACAGGCAAACACAGGCCATGGTTTAACAGACTCCTTCTCAAAAGTCTAGATTCTCTCTTCATGTTTTTTATTATTTTCTTTTTTTCTTTCTTTGAGATCTTTTGCAGTTTTATAGTTTGGTGATATATTTTAAAGTTTATAAAATCTGGGGTTTTTTTCCTGGTATTTTTATTTGGAATGTCCAGTGCTACTGAAAATCGAAGTTCTGTGTTTATTTTATGCAGTCTGTAAATCTTTATTTAGATCAATGCTCACATTGGTCATATTCTCACCATGTTTCTCTTCTATCTCAGACCTTCTTTCAGGTATGAACTATTTTTCTCTTTCAGATATACCCTTTAGCTGTTCCGTCAGTGAAGGGTTCCATCAGTGTTGCTGGTCAAATTCCTGCAGCGTGTATTCTTTTTCAAAGATTGTTTCACTGTGCATTTAATTATGTGTTTTCTTGCATTTTCCTCAATCCTTTGAAGATACCTATGGATTTAAGTTTACTCTCCCTGCATAGGATTTATTATGCCTTCTGATTCTGGAGATTTATATTTCTTTTATTAATTAAAGGAGCATTTCAGAAATTATCTTTTTGAATTATCTGTTCTCCTTTCAACTCTGCTGTCTTTGGAAAGTTCAATTAGGCACATACAGAAGACTTCTCACGGTCTTCTGCATCTTTTGCTCGATCCTTCATTCCATCTCTATCGCACTTTTTCCCGCTCCCCTCACTCCCCTTCTGGATTTCTGGTAACTTCTCTAACCTATTTTCTAGTTCTCTCATGCAATCCTTGGTTATTTAATTTATCCATTATATGTATTTTTTAATCATTATAATCTTTGTTTCTGTAAGTGCTATAGTTTTATTTTCTAATTTATTGTTTTGGGTGGTCTCTCATTAGCCGTTTATTTTGTTGATTTTCCCATTTATATTTCTAATAATATTAAACATCCTGGATTTTATAGCTTGTGCTTGGTAATTATAATATCTAAAGCATTTAAAGTTGTATATATTCTTGTTAACTTACCTATCTTATGGTGACTCTTTTTTTCTTTTTTTAATTTGATGATTGAAAGGACTTTGGGGGCTAGGGGCCATTTCATGCGGTAATTCTATGAGGCCTGAAATAAGACGATTGCCTTTTTTTCCCTCTCTAGGTACATGGATGCTTTCTCTATACCGGATAGCTGATTTAAATTAATTTAGGATTTAGGATTTTTAAAACGTGTGGGTAGAAAGCCTTTAAATACCATTCCTGCAGGTGTTCTAGCTTTCAAATAGAAAGTCTCAGGGGAGAACAGTTTATTTCACTCTACTCATAACCAAAACAGTGATCAGCATATTCTGTTATTTCCTTTGATAGAAGTTGGTTATTTTTCTAGCATACTATACTTACTGAATGTGAGCCTCTTCAGAGGTATACACTTTAAAGTTTTGTTCAGAATCTCTCGTAGCTTTTTATAAATAAGGCTCTTTGTTCCCAAGGATCAGTAAATGCCCTTAGGTGCTGCTGTTTTCAGTGATTCCTGTTTGCTTTGTTTGTGGTCTCTTGAGTTTTCCTATATTCTTTTTTCTTAGACTATACTTAATTAGGTATCTTTAATATTTCCACTAGCATATTTGAGTGTTTGGGAGCATGAACATCTGCAGGATTTGTAGAATATTCCCAGAGAGAGAAATCTTGTGTTCGACATGTTATTTTATTTTTCATCAGAGGAGACAAACTACTTAAGGATTTAAAGGATGTCGGATCAATTTTTTTATTAGAATCTGTTAGTGTGGTCCTGATCTTGGAATTCACTTGCATTTAGAATCTCGGTTTCTTTTTCAACTAAGTTAGGATTCTCTTAACACCCTTCTCACAGTGCTGTGGGTTGGTGTATATGAGGTAGTGAGTATTAACATACTTGTCAAAAACATGATGTTTTATATATACATTATGTGTTATTGTTACAGAACAGCCAATGCTATCACAAAACAGTCAGTGGGGTTCTACTGCTCGCCAAATAGAGGCAAAACTCTGGAGTCAGAAGTTTGATAGAAAAGGAAAGGGGTTGTTTATTTTAAAGCTATACAGTTTTGGAATGCTGGCAAGATTCTGCCTCAGCGCTCCATTCCCTTTAAAACACACAAAGACAATAATCCTGCCAACATCTGCCAGGGTAGACCAGTTCAAGGAAGTGCCTGGAATCCCTTTTCCCATTTGAAAGTACTGCCCTTTAGGAAATGCAGGTGGCTATAGCATGCTCATCCAGGCTGCTTGGCAGGTTCCTGGTCAGAGTTCACCTCCAAGCGTCTCTTGTGAGTCTGTGTGCTTGATGGATTCCCCCTAGCATAGCCAGTGCTCCTGCTGCTTTCTGTATGGGAGGGATTCCAGGAATGTTCCCAGACCACGTGGCCTCGGGCGGACCAGTCTCAGAAACTTGGACCTGCTGTGGCTGATCAGTCTAGCCAGGGGAGGAGGAAAAAACAAATAAACACATGTTTCTCAGCACATTACTTTTTAAACACTTGGCCCAGAAATCCATGTGCAATGGAGCGTCTGGCTTTTTCATCAGTGTGAGCCAATGTCTGCCATTTTTGTTATCTCCCCAGTGTCTTTAACCCTCTTCCAGCTGCAATTTTGTGGAAGCAGGTAGAAATTTCCCAGCCGCATGCAGGCACACAGTGTCTTGGTCTGAGGCAGGGCATTGGCCCTTGCTGAGGCTTGCTAACTTCCACCATACACATGGGGTTTGACTTTTTCAGCCCTGCACAGCCTCAGTATCAGCTCCCTCCAGTTGGGTAAGGAGCTGCTCAGTTGCCAGGGCAACCATGCTGGTTTGTTTACATTTACCTTGGGCAGGCCTCCCCCTGCCACACCTGCTTCAATCTGCCACCTGGACATTTCTCCATGTCCACTGCCTTCTCCTGGCAGGAAGGGGGCAGCCTCTCATGCCAGATTGGTTTTCTCCCTGCTATCCAGTGATTCTGTCAGAGCCCCCCTATTATGTTATGATTATAATTATTGTTGTCATAATTGCCATTTTGGTATGCCTCAATGACTCAATTAGGTTCTCTAAATCAAAAAATAGATTGTTGCAGATACATAACTGTAAATTTATAATGTTTTAGATACAGAAAAAGAAATGTTGCTCTGTGGGCCTTATGAAAATCAGCACAATTTTCTTGTCTCTTTTGTTTGCTTGTTTGTTTTGGAGAACAAAACTAAACAAGACAAAACACAATTACAATGGAAAATTTGTTTGTTTATCACTTAGCAAATTATAAACATAATCAAATAAAACCAAGAAAAATTATTTAATTACTAAGTCAAAGTAAAACATAAATGTAGACTTTCTCAATATAAAATATTATTTGTTGAGTTCTGTCTAAGACAGAGATATAGGCAGATACACTTTGCTTCCTGGAATAACCAAAAGAAGGATAACAACCAATTTATAAACAAAAACAACCAGGACTGCCAAAAAATTGAACTGTACAGAAGTCTGACAACCAAGGAGTTAAAAAAAGAAGCATTCATCCAGACTAGTAGGAGGGGTGGGGATGGGCAGCGGAGGCAGAGAAGACTCACAGCCAGTTGGCAGCTGGTGGACCAGGTGGTTCAACATTTGCATGTGGACAAACCAGGAGGAACAACTGGGGAGCAAGACAGATGGCATAACCCAGGCTTCCAGTGCAGGAAACTAAAGCCTCAGAACCTCTGACTGTAAAAAGCTGTGGGGATTCTAGCAGCAGGAGGAACTGCCAGTCTCACAAGAGAGTACATTAGAGGGGCCCACAGGTTCCCATATGTACAAAAGCCCACCCACCTGAGAATCAGCACCAAGTCAGCACCTCAAAGAGTGCAATTATTTGTGGGAAGTGGAGGGAGTGACTGAAAGTGGGGCAATAGTTGAACAAGTGTCATTATTCCCTCTCTGACCGCTTGCCCACAGACAGTGCCACAACACAGCAAAGTGGGTTACCCACCCCTCCCACAAATACCTAAGTGTCTGCTCCTTACAATATAACAGGTGCACCCAGACAAAGAAATATGCCCAAATGAAATAACAGATCAAAACTCCAGAAAAAGAACTAAGCGACAAAAACATAGCCAATCTCTCTGCAGAGTGAAAACACTGGTAATCAGGATGCTCACAGAAATGATTGAGTATGGCTGCAAAATAAAGGAAGAAGTGAAGGCTATGCCAAGTGAAATAAAGAAAAATATTCAGGGGACAAACAATGAAGGGAAGGAAACCAGGACTCAGATCAATAATTTGGGACAAAAGGAAGAAATAAACATTCGACTAGAACAGAATGAAGAAACAAGATTTCAAAAAAATGAGGAAAGGCTTAGGAACCTCTGTGACAATTTTAAATGTTTTAACATCTGAATCATAAGGGTACCAGAAGGAGAAGAGGAAGAGCAAGAAATTGAAAACTTATTTGAACATATAATGAAAGAGAACTTCCTTAATCTGGCAAAGGAAATAAAATTCCAAAAAGTCCAGGAAGCTCAGAGAATCCTAAATTGGACCCAAAGAGGAACACACCAAGACACATCATAATTAAATTGCCCAAGATTAAAGATAAGGAGAGACTCTTAAAAGCAGCAAGAGAAAAGGAGACAGTTACCTACAAAGGAGTTCCCATAAGGCTGTCAGCTGATTTCTCAAAAGAAACCTTGTAGGTGAGAAGGAGATGGGAAGTTTTCAAAGTCACGAAAGGCAAGGACCTACATCCAAGATTGCTTTATCCAGCAAAGATTTCATTTAGAATGGAAGAGTGATAAAGAGCTTCCAGGATAAGGTAAAGGAGTTCATTATCACCAAGCCCTTATTACATGAAATATAAATGGGACTTATCTAAGAAAAGAAGATCAAAACTATGACCAGTAAAACGACGACAAACTCACAAGTATCAACAAGTGAACCTAAAAAACAAACAAATAAACAAACTAAGCAAACAACTAGAAAAATGGGGATTGCAGGGAGAGGGAGGGCAGAGAATGGAGGAGAAGGTACAGGGAATAAGAAGCATAAATAGTAGGTACAAAATAGACAGGAGGAGGTTAAGGATAGTGTAGGAGATGGAGAAGCTAAAGAACTTATATAAAGAAATATATATATATATATATAAAGAACTATATATAAAGAACTTATATATATAGGACCCATGGACATGAACTAAGTAGGGGAAATGCTGGAGTGAATGGGGGTACCCAGTGGATGGAGATAAAGGGGAGAAAAAAATGGGACAACTGCAATAGCATAACCAATAAAATATTCTTAAGAAATGTTATTTGTCAAGCAAGTTAGAATTAAACTCCCATGAAGTGCTTAATAAACAACATATTCAAATATTACCTACATATTATGGTATATAATTCCATTTATTTACACAACTTGTACAACTTTTAATATTTAAAAATCGATTTTTATTGTTCAGTTACAGTTGTCCCATTTTTCCCCACTGCTCTCCCCTGCTCTGCTCACTGCCCCCCTCCACATATAGTTCCCACCCCCTCATTGCCTTTGTCCGTGGGTCCTTCACATGCTCCTTGACTTGACCCCTCCCCTGCTTTTCCCATTTTCCTCCTCCTCTCTAGTCACTGTCAGTTTGTTCTTTATTTCCATATAGTCTGTCTTTTCCTTATTTCCTGCAATGGGTTTATGTGTAACTTTAAATTGCAATTGTTTGTACTATTTACAACGATGAATTGTGTTTCTGTGCTATATTAATTATTTGCCTAAAAAATGTGTTACTTCACCTTCTGGCAAGGTCAATACAAGATGGCAGCCTTCTTTCTTAACCATAAATTGTTTAAAGTTTATTGGTCACAAATATATCTCATTTTGTGGTAACGCTATTACATTTACAGCTTCTGTGGGAAATATTGTTTTAATACATGTCTATTTTTTGGTTAATTGTTTGGTAAAGCACCAAAGCATTTAATATCAGTGTCAGAAGGAAGAGGATCAATTTAGTTCCGTAAGAACTTTTGCTGATTGGAAAGTTTCGAGAATTTATAATGGAAAAAATGATAGGGGACTTAAGAGTTGGAAAATTTTAGTTTAAGGTCAACAGTTATAAGCCTAGCAAGTAATGTATATGTTAAAGCTTTTGTTTCAGAAACTACAGGTAGACAAGGCCCATCCTGGCTCCTGGGAAAACAGCCAACCTCCTGGGGCACTGATAAAGACCACCGCCTGGGGAGAAGTGGAGGCATCCAGGCCTTTGTGTTTCAGGGAACAGCTAACTTCCCAGCACAGGAATGTTGCAGTTTCTTTTATCTAATTCTCCCTGAACTTCAAAACCCCTCACAGCATCTTGTTTATTCCTTGGTATAAAAACACTGGCCTGGAAAGAAAAGACAAGATGGTCTGTTAGGGTATGAACCCACCAGCTTCTCAGATCACCTGCCATCTGAATAAAGCGCCCATGAAGATCTAATCTGTCTCTGCTTATTGGGTTCGGTAGTGACAGCCAGCTTGAACGCCAGGGTCTTTTCTAATTTCAAAAATAGGACTTGCTTCCAAACAGTAAATTTAAAACAACAAATCATTCCGAATCAGAATTCAACTTGAAACACACTGGAAAATTTTTATTAACCAAGTTTTACAAAGATATTTTAAAATTTCTTCCATTTCTTAAACACTAATAAAATAGCTAACAGTTCTCTTTCAGGTATACTTCTAAGCACATAATAATGTTTGTGTACTCAAACATCGCATTAGCCCTGTGTGTTTCCTACAGCTGAGGAAACAAAGAGCATAGCGTGAATGATGTTAGAATGTACCGGGACGCGCAGGACCTGAGCCACCGCCTGTGCTGGAACAGAGAAGGTTTCATCACCGGCTAGGCTAGATACCTGACGGTGAGATTCCCCGTTATCCGAAGCAACTGAGGCATAGCCGCTGGCGTCCTGCTGGAACCCGATTGAATCCTCCCTGCCCCTCCCCTCTTCATTGTGGTTTTCCCGGAAACAAGGCCTATAAATCTCCCTGACTTTCTGTCACTGAATCAGCCATCCTGAATCAGAGGATGTCGCCTTGCAAACAGCTGTACCCAGGACGCCAGGGGCAGATCAGCAGGGTGACCCACCCTCCCTCAGGGCCTGCTACACACCCTTAAAAACTCTGCTTCCCTTTCCCTTGTCTCTGGAGTCTGCTCGGACTCAGCGTCCCCATGGCAGTGTCCCACTTGGAATAAAAGCCTGTAGTGGGACCTTTTTGGCTCCTGGTCCTTCCTTAGCCACCTTGACTGATATAGGGAAGCGACCAAAAACCAAGTGGGCCTTAGCAGAGGGTCCCCCTCCCCCAGTTCAGATAGCGGTACCAGCCTGCGCTGAGCCAGCCAGGAGATAAGGGCACGCAAAAGGACACTGACCAACCAAATAAGGAAATCTAAACTAACCTCTGCATTCGTCTGCATTAGCCCAGAAGGGAGGGTTTATAAGCTTCGCAAATCCTTTGTTTGAGCGCCCAGAATTTGGAAGCTGTCTCCTCTGGGCCCACGTGTGTAATAAAGGCTTACTCCGTCACCCCAGATCGTGTAAGAGTTCTTTTTTCTGCAACATGACTACCTAAGAGATAACTGGCACAAGGTCATTTAGCTAATAGAGGGTGAACGCAGATCTGAACATGGCTTGTCTCTGGAGTCTCTATATTGCCCACAAATGAGTCTTAAAAACGAATGTAAAAGTTTTTGTTCATATTGATGAAGTACTTTTTGATAGGGGACTTCAGAGTGAGAAAAATTTTAGTTTAAAGTAAACAGTTATAAGCCTAGCAAGTAATGCATATGTTGAAGCTTTTGTTTCAGAAACGACAGATAGATAAGGCCCATCCTGGCTCCTGGGAAAACAGCCGACCTCCTGGGGCACTGATAAAGACCACCACCACCTGGGGAGAAGTGGAGGCATCCAGGCCATTGTGCTCCAGGAAGAGACAGACGACCACCCAGGACAGGAATGTTGCAGCTTCTTCTACTTGACTCTCCCTGGATTTCAAAGCCCCTCACAGCACCTTGTTTATTCCCTGGTATAAAAAGTCTGGCCTGGAAAGAAAAGGGAAGATGGTCTGTTCGGGTATGAACCCACCGTCTTCTCAGATTGCCAGCCATCTGAATAATGCGCCCATAAAGATTCAATTGCTGTCATTGCTTATTGGGTTCGGTAGTGACAGGCAGCCCGAAAGCCGGTGTCTTTTCTGGTTTCATCTTCCCTTTTCTTAAATGATTATTTTTAAAAAATACTTACATTTTTAAAGAAAGTTTAATAGCTCAAATGAAATTCTATTGTAGTAGCTCCAGTAACATAATAAGCTGATATGAAGAATGTAAGGCAATCGAGAGGCACACATTTTTGTGCATGGGAACAACTAGGGTGCATGTTCTTATCAAGAACTAGTTTCTGAATTTTCAGCTATTCTCAGTGTCAGAGTTCTGACTGTGATGTTTCCCCAAAGGCATTGACCAAGACAGGCTTAATATTCCCCTCAATATCACCGAACTTCAGACAGACTTCACTTAGACTATAGGCCTCTCATCTCCTTTTCTAGGAGCCTTTGCTGAAGAAACTCGCAGTTGTAAATTCTTTCTCTCCCTCTTTGAGATGTAAATATTCTCCCAGGCCACTGACAGAGTTACTGTTGCGGAAAAACGAACTCTTACACGATCTGGGGTGACGGAGTAAGCCTTTATTACACGCGTGGGCCCAGAGGAGACAGCTTCCAAATTCTGGGCCCTGAGGAGGGGTCAGGTGGGTGGTTAAACACCTTTGTAACAAAGTGGGGAGGGGAGGGGTCTCCTGGTACAAGCAGGAGATACATAAATGTGAAAGCCAAGGACACAGAGGAGGAGGAAGGAAATGGTCCAAGGCCAGGACAAAGAAACAGCAGGGGATCATCCAGGGCCCGGGGCAGAGAGTCAACTAACTAGTATGCAGGTGGTTGTCTGAAGCCTGGGGGCCAGCAGGGAGCTATCAGTGGCCAGAACAGAGTGCCAGCTTCAACTTCTATCTATATTCTAAATTCCTATTACATTACAACCCAGGAATGTCCTTCTGTAGTACTTGGGAGCCCTCCCTTTAAAATGCAGCCATTGAGAGAGAGGGAGTCTAGCGAGAGAACACATATGTGTAACCCTACACACAGACAACAGCGTGGTGATGGCCAGGGAGAAATTGCGGTGGGGTGGGGGGGGCAGGGAGCTGGGAGCTGCGTGGAGGTGGGCAAAGGGGAGGAAAAGAGGGCATCTGTAATAGAGTCAACAATCAAAACAAAGAGTTTAAAAGAGTTTAAAAAGAGTTAAAAAGAGTTAAAAAAGTTAAAAAGAGTTTCTGTTTTCCTGTCTCTACGGGAGGGTAGTCCCCTAACTTTGACAGGTGCCAATTATCAAACACAGATGCCTTAATCATTTCAAACTGCCTCCCCACTGTCCTGTTCTCTTGTACTTTTCAACTAGCTCATAACTCTCTCTAGTGTTTAAAAACACAAGTACTATGTTTCAGTGGAGTTGAGTTCAATCTCTCTCTCCTACTGCAAATCTGTCAATCTCTATTGCATTTGTTTTTGTTTAAAATAATCCTTGCTGTTTTAAACAGATTCCCAGTGAGATTTTTCTTTACAACTCCAAGATATTCAACGTACCTATCTTTGGAGGTACGGAGGTACGGAGATATGGAGGTGAATGCTCTACAGTCTCTGGAGGCGGACTGTTTACGAGAAATATTTACATAAATTGTTCACTGTCTAGATTATTTTCCTTTTTCCATTTCACTTATCTCACCTAGTTCTGTTTGGTAATTTTTCTTTGGTGTGATTCAGTCTATGGAGCCTGAGAGATAAATTGCAGTATTAGTGGAACACAGCAAATTATGATATTTTCCCAACCCAAAGAAACAATCTTTAAGTTTTAAAATTTTTTCAAATATTTATATAAGCATTAATTCCACTAATATTGATTGCATAAGCACTAGACACCTTTATAAGTGTTAGGCTTATAAGGGAGAATAAGTAAGAAATTCCCTGTTCGCAGGGGCTTGCATTCTGTTCAGATGTTAATGAGCAACACAAGCAAAAGACAGCCTCCAGAACACTATCTAAAGATGACCAAATCCCTAGCTGAAAAGGAAATACATTGTATCTTTGAACATCTGAGATGTGTTGATAAGAAGTGTACATAACCAGGATAGGGTTTTTCGTTTTAATAAAGCCCTGTAGTTTGGTATTCTTTCTGCATAATCTCTTTACGTTCTACTCCTATCTTCTACAAAAGGCCATTAACTGTTGACATACACTTCGTCAATTAAGAAATTCAGTTCTGGCTTTCTGTGAGCAGACCTATGCAAATCTCCAGGGCTGCTAAGTGGAGCAGAAAGGGAGAGACTCACATTCCAGTACACACACGCACACACATGACTTTGGGCAGACAAGCAAGGAAAAGAACCTGGTAAGAGACAAGCTAAATTAAGGACTCATCAGGAGTTTGTGAAAAAGTAAAAAATCTTATAATCTATGTCATTTTCCTGATAACATCCTAATTAGCATCTAAACATCCCTGGAATTTTTTCTTAAATGGTGACTATCTTTGCATTAGCATTGTATTTCCTTGACTTGTAGAACAACTAGTTCCTCTAAATGCTACTGTAGTTTTCAATTGTGATTTTGTCAAATCAATAATGGTACTTATTTTCATTTTCATTCTAAAGGTAACACATGCTCATTACTGACTGTATTACAAACTGAAAAATAATTTGCATGTTTTAGGAAGTGTGTCACACAATTTCTAAGTGACAGTCCAGTGAACTCATTTGTGTAAATTGATAGTGTACTTTAAAATTTTAAATTAGAATATACATCACTATATTGGTTTACAAGTATTAAATAATGAGAAAGGACAAGTCTGAAGCTAATTGTTGGGAAGAAATCTATTTCTGAAAGGAATACTATTCAAAACAACTTTGTTCTGCTGTAAACTTTAAATTAAATCTTGTTACCAACGAGGAAGTTATAGACTATTGATTTTCT
>PVKM010008883.1:0-38086 GCA_004027735.1 Carollia perspicillata | reverse complement strand
CAGTGTTTCTCTCTCACATTGATGTTTCTCTTCCTCTTTTTCTCCCTCCCTTCCCCTCTCTGTAGAATCAATAAAAAAATTTTAAAAAGGAGTCATATTGTGACCATGATATTTTATTAAAAATCAGTAAAACTGCATATAAGATTTATTATTCATTTATTTATTAGCCTAAAGGTTGTATTGTTTTACTTACTATATCTGCAAATTTCACCTGGATGAAATCCATTCAAATAACTTACTGTGCACTCATGTGTGTCCTTCCTTCAGTGGCAAAAGTGTGGTTTGGATTTCTTCAGTTCTTTTACTGATCTTGCTGTGGTTCCCAGCTGTTTAGGATGTGTGATATAAGGCTATTGAAATGCATTTTGTATGTCTAATTTTTTTCTGTGTATGTTTCTCTGAGACTATTCATTCTTATTTGTCTCTTTTACAGATACACCCCCAGGGCACTGTAAATAATAACCATTTTTGGAAGTGGAATTAATGTCATTGTCTCACTGCAGGCATTATCATCTGGCCCTTTTTGAGTGGCAATTAGAGTAACAATGGGCATAGTTATGTACTGCAAAAAGCTTTTGTGATTAGGAAATAAAGATGGGGTGGCTTATCCAGAGATCAAATTTAGCTAAGGAGCAACTGGCACATGCCGGGGACTCCACCAATTATTTAATGAGTGGACAGAGACAACACCGAAGCCCAACACCGAAGCCCGCTACCAAACGTCTGCTTAGGTGCGCTCTACTTGTACTTTTACACAGACACATTGGAGACACCTGTTGGAGACTAGCTAGGAAGATGTGTTCAATGGTTCTTAAGCTTGTGTACCTCAGAATCACCAGGACAGCTCGTTAAAGTTCAGATTACCGGGTCTCGAGCTAGAGACTCTGACTTGATGGCTCCAAGTTGGACGTCAATGCGCCTTTCTAATGAGCGTCCGCGGGCTACGGGCTACGGCTGCTGCTGGATTGAGCACTACACTTTGAGAACCACTTGGGAGAAAAGTGTTTGTTTTGTCCCTTGAAATTATAAGATCCATTAACAGGTTTAAATAGGAAGTTAATGATGCTATTAAAAAATTAAACTTACTTTCCAAATGTATTTTATATGGTTACACATCATCATGTATTATGGAGTCCTCTTTGCCTCTTTTGATTTTTTGAATGTTTTTCTTCCAGGTCGAAAAACCCAAGCTGTGTGTTTTCCTCTCTCTCATTGTTTTGGGTAAGATTTTCAAAATTTACACTAATATATATATGAGTGTAATATATATATAATATATATATGTAGTGCAATATGTATATAGTGTGTATATATATATACACTAATATATATATATTGCTGGAACAGCTATTATTTCTTGAATAATTTTTCAAATTAGGATTATCTATTATATTACAAGCTTCTTGGAACAAGGAACCATGTGCTATTCATTTTTGAATATCTATTTCCTTCCTAATACTGAGCATTGTACATAGAAATCAATATATATATATTGTATTGAATATTAGTGGATTGGCCAAAAAGTTCATTTTTTTTTGTAAGATGGCTCCAGTAGCACTTAGTTGTCTTTGAAACAAGTTTATTAGGTTATATTGTGACAGCTGTCATATCAGCATATATTTTAAAAAAACTTATCAAAGCTAGTGAATTTGTATAGCTATTTTATAATTGAAAGTGGAAGAAAATACACAATATTTTTGGCATAGTATGATGTATTATTTCAAGAAAGGTAAAAATAGAACTGAAACCTAAAAAAATGAATTGTGTAGAATTTTGTATAGTATATGCTGTGTCTGATCGAACATGTTAATAGCAGTTTGTGAAGTTTCATGCTGGAGATTTCTCACTGGGTGATGGATGCTCCACAGTTGGACAGACCATTTGAAGTTGATAGCACTCTCAGATCAAGACAATAGTTGAGAACAATCAATGTCATATGACCCAGAGGTAGCCAACATAGTGAAAATATCCAAATCAATAAAGGCATTAGTGAGAATGAAAATTGGTCTTTTATTTAATGCAAAAAACTAAATGGAATTTTTGGCCAACACAATACATTGTTTTATTCTTCTTTCTCCTGAAGACCAGAAAAGTCATGTGTATGGTTTTTGATATTCTGAAATTTGCATGTGAATAAGGCAAAAAAAGGAGAAAGGGAAGACTAAAAGGCCAGCAGTGTCAGCATAGTTAGCTAGTTATCACTAAAAGGAGGGATCAAGCGGAACCAGACACGAAGCCTCATAAACTAGGGAGCTGAGTCAGACTTTAAGCTTGATTTATTAGGGACCTATGGCATTCGCAGGCACCCCAGGGCACGGCCTGATCCTCCTGCCAAAAGAACCTAATCTTTGACCAAGCCCCAAGTGGGCAGGGAGAATCTCCCTAGGGCACAACCAGCTGGGTAGTGAGATTACTTGGGAAAGAGCAGGGAAAATTCCTTTCCTAGGGGCATGCAAAGTAGAAACAAAGATGGCGCAGTGGAAGGTAAGCATATGTGCTCTAGAAACCAGCTGACACAACAGAACTTTGGAGCAGGCTCAGTAAGAGCCAAAATGGTAACATAAAGGGATGGAATCTCACCTGGGAAAAGAATCAGATTGGATAAGATGCAGAATCCTGAATTTCAGGAAATAGATTGGTTACCATCTGAGGGGCCTAGCACCAGCCCCCGAAAAACCAAGAAGTATGTTGGATAGTTTGAAGGAAAACCTGCTGGTTCTGAAAACCAAGAAAATGTACGGAGGATTATCAGAAGTCTCTGAGCAGCTGGTGCTAGAGCCTGCCCGCCCTTTTCTCCAAGGGTGTATTATTTCCTTCACCCTAGTAAATCTTTCCACTACTTTTAAACTTCTCCCCCATGTGCGCTATTTGAAATTTTTCTTACAATACCACAAAAAAACATTTTTACCAGTAACAATAAAAGTCTGTAGGAAGAGAAAGTAGTATGCAATAATTAAACCTGAATCAATTCGGATCTTAACTTATTAAATCCTTTATTTGAATGTACCGTGTTTCTTTATTATTTACTTGGTGTTTTATAGTGCAATATACCAAGAGGAAGCAGTCAATGCAGATCTATTGATCAAAAATGAGTTATAGTAGAACACAAAACTAAACAGTATTTCACCTGAAAATAGTTTTTAGAGGACACTGATTAAATTCAATACTATTAAATAAGTCAAATGAAATGCAATCATGGAGAATACTTCACAAGACAAAATGAAGGGATTTAAATCAAGGAAGTCATCACAATGGGGAGTTGTTACATGTAAAATATTTTCTCAAGTGCAAGAATCTAATCTCTGTTAAAGGTACAGAGTAAATGATTTGCCATACTTTTATGTATGTGTGAAATATTTCATGATATAAAAAATAAAATGTAATTGAAAGACATAAAACAAAATTGAACAAGTGGAAAGGCCTACTATGTCCTTGGACAGGAAAACTTATTAGGAAGTTGATTCTTCTAATATATGTGTGTGTGTGTGTGTATTTTTTTTAACCCTAATGCTAGCTAGAATGCCAATATTAATTTTTAGGAGGAGAGGACTTACTTAAAATGATGTTGATATTTATTGCCTAAAATGATTTAGAAATAAAAGAGGAAAAGGGTCTTGATGTTTCAGATATCAGAACATCAAACTGAAAATCCTATCAGTGCAAGTCAATATTGTATTGATTAGAAGTAGACAAAAAAGTTATAGGAATATGGTGTTTCATAATACTATTTGGCAAAATATTCTTAATAAAGACTATAGACATAAAAGACATAAAGACTGAAAACAAAAGAAAATGTAGCCATAATTTACTGTAGAAAAATGGAATTTAAATAAATTTAAAATACAGTATAAATAATGCAGATAATACAGTGACAAATGTAAACGAATATTTGTGACAGAGTTGATATGCTAAGGGCTAACATCAGTTATATATAGACAACCTCACAAATTGGCAAAAAATGTTAAAAGAGGAAAAAGATAATGGACACTATAATATTGCAAATTGAAATGGCAGCAAACATAAAAAGACACTATAGTTCACTAGTCGTCAGGGAATAAAAGTTAATGTGATATGAGATGCCATATCACCCCCAGCAGAGAGTCTGAATTTAAAGAGGAAGCTATACATGTATGTGTTGCAGATATAAATGTGAGGTTTTCCAGTTTCTTGGAGAATGCAATCTGGCAACACCTATTCAAATTAAAAACAAACATATCCTTTGATTCAGATCTTCTGTCATGCTACAGAATCCACAGAAATCAAAGCCCCATTAACTTCGTTTATATGTACATGGGTTTATTCTATTATTGCTTATGGTAGAGGGGTAAGTAAATAGCACTATATGTACATTAAAGAATAAAATGCAGACACTAAAAAAATAACTTTCTTTATACAAATAAGCTAGTCTCCCTCCCTGCAGTGAGCAAATTATTACCAGGTAAGTAGTCCAGTTTTAGGAGGTAGTTAAGTTGTAGTCTCTCTGCCCTTCTTCCTTGATCTACTTAGTTACATAGGTGACCAGAGTCTGCTCAGTATCAGGAGATTGATAAGCCATGTAATCTGGCACATTCGACAAGAATGAGAAGGGATGCTTAGAGGCTATAGTGAGCTACAAGTGAGCATGAAGAAAATCAAGACGGACATTACATTTCAAACATGGATAACCTTGCCAGGAGTGAGCTGACAGGGAGGAAAGTGTTAGGAGAACGGAAAGAGTGAGGCAAACAGAAATGAGTGCATTTAATAAACACACAGATGATCATGTGTGTATATATATGTACATACATGCACTTATTTATAATTATATATGTAACTAAAGTGTAAGTTACAAATAGTTTCTTAAAAAGGTAAGAGCCTAACAATTTGGCAATTTTACTCTCTTATTTAAGTTCTTCAGTGGCCCCTGATGGGTTTTAGGATGAGGTCCAAACACCTCAAGATAGCCCCTTGTTGCTTCCGTGTCTAATTCCCGCCTGACTCTACGTCCTCATCTCTGGTTGCCTCCATTGATCCATTCCAGACATTTTGCATATTGCATCTGTTCTAAGGATCATGAAGCAAGAAAAGTCACATGTCTATTTATTTGATTTGCTAACCTTTAGTGATATCATAGTTGATTTAGAAATGTGATTTTGAGAAGATACATATCTTCCCTTGTTATAATTTTGGAGTTCCATATTGTTCTAAAGAATGGTACAAAAAGAACTCTGATGAATATGCAAATATTTTAGCACTTCTGTTTATTGAAATTGACTAATAACCATAAGCTAAGCATTAGCTTTAAAAGGTAATGGTTCTTTGTTACTTTGAGGAAGTAGATCTGTGAATATGAGTATAAGGACTATCCCGAAAGTATCTGCCATGTAATATGAAATATAGAGATATTTCCTGAAGAAGATACAAGGTACAAGACACAACTGGGCCTTCGTTTCTGGATCATAGCCATAGACCCACAATTAATTTCTGGTTAGACCTTCATATGGAAATCTGGTTCATTGGTAGTGGTTTGAATCAGGTCATTAACAACTGCAGCGTGATGTCCCTTCTGATTTGGTAGCAGAAGCTGTGGAACAAATTTGTCATGATACGTTTCATGCCAAGATCCTGCATCAAAATCCCAGGCGCAGGGGTTTTCAGAATCCCCATATCAGCTTCTAGTTCTGGCACTGTCAGTCTCCAATCTTTGTTGAGTGCAACCTGTACACGTTCAACGTTCTCAGGTGTTCTGCTTGTTGTGGGCCTTCCAGAACGTGGATCACTTTCAACAGATTCTTGACCATCTTTGAAGGGCTTGCACCACTACTTTTATTTGAGCTGCACTCATTGCATCGTCCCCAAAAGCCTCCTGAATCATCTGAATAGTTCCTGTGCAGGAATGTTCAAGCTTAATGCAAAATTGGATGCAGATTTGTTGCTCTATTCACTCAGTCGCTTTGCATACAACTGCTACACAACACACATGCTCACTCAGTGGTGTCGACCACCCCCACTGACTAGTTCACTGAAGTTGTCATTGTTCACACATGCACTTTCAAGTCCACTCTCCTTGGCTGCCAGGTTGCATTGATATTGTACAAACCATTCTTGTTATGTTAATAATGGCTGGACTTTTTCTAGACAGACCTCATACTATCTACCAATAAGAAAACCATTGGGAAATTTTGCTACAATGATTTTAAAATTCTTTCCAAGCCTTTAATTCATTGCATTTATTTAAAAAAAACATTTTAATACATATACTAATTACCAAAACTTTAAATGTTATATGTTTTATTATATGTAGAAAAAACTTCCATGTAATCCTTCAATAATGAATTGGCTAAAGGAATTCCAGAGATAGAAATGATAGAAGGAACATTTCCCAAAGGGTATATGGTACATTCCTGAGCCTTCTTCCACTGTGGTCAGATTTGCTCAGAAAAAAGGGAAGATACTTGTTCGTATTCCTGGTTTGGTAGAGTTTGATATAAGACCGGAACACTGGACTGACGTCTGCTTAGACAAATTATGATGTAGTAACATAGAGGATTACTAGACAGTCACCAAAAACAACACACCATATCTCTACAAACTGACATGGATCGATGTCTGAAGTACACTGCTCAGGAAATGTACATTATTGTTTAGAATTTAGTAAAATTTGCTGTATGTATATCCTGACCCTGAATGAGCATGTTGACTCCCAGGGAAGGGTTTTTGTTACTGCTGCTCCAAGTGGAAAAGAGGGGACATGGGTGAGCCTCACCTCCAGGCTAATCCTCCCCTATCAGGGGCAATGGCATGCCCCGGGGGGCGAAGCTTTCATTCAGCTGGCCCGCCTACATGAGTTTGTGCAAGTTCCTGACTGTTGCTGCATCGCAGTTCCCTCGTCCCTGCCTCGGTAACTGTTTGAAAGGATTGTTCTGGGGTTCAGTGAAGTATTCCAGATAGAGGGCATTTAGCCACTCCGAAAGGGTTTGCTATCACTGCTCTCATTTTTATCACTGGAAAGCCAGCAGTCATCATGAAATGGCTCACGCTTTAGGGCTCTGTATTTTGCCAGCTCTCTACTCCCGGAAGGAGATGCTCTGATGGGGGCGGTGTCACGTGGCCTCAGAGGTAAGGGTGTGGTGGCTGAGAGGGTCTGGGTGGCAGTGGACAGTCGGCTCAGTGGTTTTCATGGTCATAGCGCCATGTAGAAAGTCCAAACTGTGAGTCCCCTGGAAGTCCAAACTGTGAGTCATCCTATTGAAAAGAGTCTGTTTTTCATGACTGAAGCTCTCTTAGAACAAAACCTATTTCTTTCTTCCTAAATTAAAGTATACGATCCAGTAGCCATGGACATTCTGGTATGTATTTAAACCCTCTTGGTCATCCAGCAATAATTCTCCCCTTTCTCATTCTCTGAGAACGATGGTCTCTGTTCAAATGTTTTCTGGCTGCTAAGTACATTCGTATGAATATTTTATGTTCCGTTTTTTAATATGTCAAATGTTTCTATGTAAAACAAATTATTCAAAGCATTGGCTGTTTAAAGTATGTAAATATAAAAATGGCAAAGAAAGAGTACATTTACATAAGTAAACTTTGTCTGGATTTGGGGGTTATTAAAAATTTAAAAATAATATTCTGCCAGAAATGCAAGACTAATGTTAGAGAGTATTGGTAAGGTGTCAGTTTTCATAGATTTCTGCTAAAGTAGGAAAAATTGGAGCCTTTGTTATTGTCAGTTTAGTGTGCCATCCTTGTCCCTGGTCCCCTTTCTTCTGCTCTAGTTTGTCATCGCCAAAGTCCCTCTGAAATTCTCATAAATCACAGATTATTTTTCTCTCTGAACATTTTATTGAACCTTTAGAAGCACCTGCTTTTGTCCAACTAATGTGTAAAAGTATCGATAAATGCAAAATGTGTAAGTCCTCAAAATCAGGGTGTGTTTATGTCAGGTTGGAAGACCATGCCTCGAGTACTTACGTCAATTTATTAATATCAAAATATCTAATCAAAGTAGGTTACAAAACAAGTATGGATATTGAACTGAAGAATTTGCTTATCACAAATACAAGGCTTTTTTAATGAAAATAATTGAAATATGACCAACTTTTTAAATTCACAGGTCTCTTGGGTTGTTTCCTCCAATACTATTTAATCCATTACCCTCATTTTTCCTGAATTTGTGACATGTGTGACTCTGTGCTTCGTCTCTGGACACTCAGTTTGTACTCAGCCCTCTTTCTGGGATCTCCACACTAAATTCCAACATGACCAGGAAGTGACCATTCTGGATACAATGTGCTAACTGACCTATCTCCTGCCTATTTTCCCGCCGAAGGAGCAAAAGAAAAAAGAGATGTCTTTTTTAAAAAAGGAAAAATTTGAACTTGGCTTTCTAACATCACCAAAGAATTGAGCATTGCAGATGTATGTCTTAGAGCAAGGTGTTAAACTCATTGTCACCGGGGGCCACATCAGCCTCACGGTTGCCCTCAAAGAGCCGAATGTTATTTTAGGACTGTGTAAATGTAACTACTCCTAGCAGTTAAGCGAGAGCCTGGTGCTACCACCAGGTAGAAACAAGGTGCTGGGCCCGATAAAACAAGGCGGAGGCTGGATTTGGCCTGTGGGCCTTGTGTTTAGCACCCGTGTCTTAGAAGAAAGGAGGAACTGTTTTCTTCTCTCCTTTTCTTTTCCTTCTTTCCTTTTTTCTTTTCTTTTCTTCCCTTGCTTTCTTCCTCTTTTATTTCTAGTGGTATAAGTAATTGTAGGCATACTAAGAAATATGGTCAACCAGGGATTATAAAATGCCTCAGATAAATCTGGTCTGTTGCTTTTAGTTACGGGAATGGAGCAATTGAACCTGCAATCCTGGAAGAAAGCTCCATCTAAACACGGCTAAAGGGCTGTGTTGGAAATTGCCGTACACCCCACTGAACACGAACAGTGGAATTTCCGGAGCAAGCCTCCACTGCTTAAAGTGATCATGAGACGTGTATTAGACGTTCATTGCCAGGCACCGTTGTGCCGGTCTACCAAGTTGGACTGCCTTTTCTACTTCCCCGACCCCAGCTCCTGCCTCCAGTCTGTCCCTGGTCTCTGCACAATTCCTCTCTCCTTCCAACTGCTGCCCTGGTTGTACCTTCACCAATTTTTATCTTTCTCTTTCCAAGTTTATTGGCCCAACGTTGACATGTTATCATTAGCTAAAGTTCCTAATTTTTTAGATATCCTCAGTTATTTACCTAGCGTCCATTTTTCCTGTTCCAGGATCCCAGATTACGTTTCGGCATCATGGCTCCCCAGACGCCTCTTGACTGTGACGATGATCACTGTTTTGAGGCGTACCAGCAAGGTATGCTGTACAATGTCCCTCACTTAAGATTTGTCTCACGTTTTACTCATGATCACTCCGGGGTTATGGGTTTTGGAGGTAGTGTTTGTCAGGTTGCTCTACTGCCAAGTTACTCTCCACCCTGCCCACCCCGCTGCTTTCCATGCTGTCCTTTGGAAGGAAGTCGTGTACCGTCCACACTTACGGAGTGGAGCGTCATGCTGTACTCCTGCACTGTGGAGCATCCGCATATGTGACTTGACATTCTTAACAGAAGATGTGTCCATTCTCCTCTATTTATATATTTGTATGATCATTTATTTATATCAGCATGGACTTAGAGATATTTGTGTTATATTTTGGGTAATGCTTCAGTGTTACTTTATTAACTTTGTTGCTCACACACATTTTAGCTTTATACATTTTTTGGAGCTCTTTCAGTTGGTTCCAGTGTCTTTTTGCTATATCCCCGTATTTGTGAGTTTTTAAAATGTGGGGCATTTTTCAACTTTCTGGCACTATGAGCATCTCCATGCTCATCTTGTATATTTTCATCTCAGCCCTGGATTTGGCCATTTTCCCAGTGGCCTTACCTTTTATTGGAAAATGGTCTCTAGACCAAGATATGGGTGCTAGGTGTGCTCATTGCTATGAGAGTATTATTACTTCTAGGCTCTCTCAGCTAACAGAGCAAGGAAATACATACATATACACATATGCGCACACATAAAAACTAGAAGTTCAAATGGTTTTTTTCTGCACTGAGGTTTTCTCTTTCTTTCATCCAGGTCCTCCATGTTCATTCAATTCTTGACAGAAATTTTCTTCATACTTGCAAGGTAGCTATGGCAACTCCATAAGTTAAGTTGGAAGGAACAGAATAAGAGCCCCTTGTGGAGAGCACAACCAATGAAATGGCATTGGTCTGCTATATAAAAGAAAGTGGACTCACTCCTGTCAACCAAGGTGGCTGCTGGTCAGCCATGACACTTTGGTTTGAGAAAAAAACTGCCTAAGTAATGCTGGATACATCTGGCAAGGAGACACACCTAAGATATCTCTGCACACATGGCCAGAAGAGCACTGTCTGCAGAGTGGGACCACCCATATATAGGCTCCTGGGGAAACTCCTCATCCGCCATCAGGGGTGCCAAGACTCTTATTAAGAGACCCAGAAGGGTGGAGTACACCACTTTCAAGGCATAACTGAGGCAGGTTCCAGACCACTGTTGAGACAGCCGAGCTCCACACACCCAGATGCTGCTCCACACCACGCTGCTCTCCCTTAGCATTGGCCGCGGGAGGCTCTGTCCTGCTGGACTGCGGGCTTCATCTGTCCTGCTGCCCACCTGGCTCCAGAGATTGTTCCTTGTGAGACACTGATGGCTCCTTTGCTCACTGTGCTGTTTCCTGGACCTGCAGACTGAGACTCTGAGACTTGGGTTCATTAGCCCCCAGTGCATTCATATGATGTTATTACTGATGGTTTTTAAGCAATTAGTATTGTTATTAGGTTAGTATGGATTTAGATTAAGTCTGCATTAATAAAGCCTGCTTGAACCTGCATTAATAAAATCCAAGTGACGAGCATAGTCACCTGTGTTGGCTCCCTGTTATTTCTCAGTGCCAGTGTCACCTGTAGGACTGATGGTCATACAGGTGGCTTGGTGCTTTCGGTCCTTAAGGCCTGGATCAGACGACCTGAGCAGGGACCAATGGCTGGCTTATAGGGAAGACTATTTCATGATTCAAGCTCATGACACCTCTTTTCCAGAATTCCCAACCAAATTCCCATCAAGTCTCACTGGCTCCTTTTACGTCACATGCTGGCTTAGGAACTGATCACTGTAGCCAAGCAAAATGAGATATTTATGTTAGCTCGTGCAATACTTGAGGTCAGAGTAATGGGAGTGTGTGAAGTACATGGGTTAAGAACATAGCAGACGTGGGTTTTCAAGTTGGCTAGTAGTAAAAAAAGGGAAAATATAGCCGTATGTTTGAAAATGATCATTTCCACCACAGTCAATTACCACTACTTATATGAAGTCTGAAATTCTAAAACTGGCTACCACTTACTGTGAGGTTTTGAAAGAAAATAAGGTAGTTACTTTTTAAAAAATAATGCATTGGTAAATGGCTTGGGCTCTATTGAAAGCAAATGAACACTCTTAACTTCTAGAAATTGAATAGTACTTTACTATATTTTTACATATGAGTATTCCCTGCTTTGAAACTACAAATGTGAAGAATAAATCTATTGTCAGTTTACTTTCTGGTTTTGCATTCAAAAATAATTTCACTTTTACAGAAGTGGAACATTTAGGTTTGGAGGAAATAAAAATCTGTTGTCCTTTGTTATTATTGCTTCATTTTTTGTCTGTCTCCATCAGTTTTCTTTTATTTACTTCTTTCAGGAATATATTCAAAGGTAAATAGATAGCTTGCTTTTCATTTGTCAAAATGTAAGACTCTTTTTATCCACTTCAAGGATGTTTGTAAAATATTTTTATTTTTAAAAATTTTATGTATTTATTTTTAGAGAGAGGGGAAAAGAGGGAGAAAGAGAGAAACATCAATATGTGGTTGCCTCTTGCATGCCCCCTACTGGGGATCAGGCCCACAACCCAGGAATGTGCCTTGCCTGGGAATTGAACTGGTGACCCTTTGGTTCTCAGGCAGGTGCTCAATCCACCGAGCCACATCAGCCAGGGCATGTAAAATACTTTTAAAAAGGAAAAACTATAGGATTGAAGTACTATGGGATAGCAATAAAATACAAACCACTACTATGAGTTGGAATTTCTGTTTTCTTAGTGAGGCTTTCAATATTTAACTAAATCAGCAATTAACAAAAGAATGGGAAAGTGTTATTAAAATTTTTTTTAGATTTTTATTTATTTTCAGAGAGAAAGGGAGGGAAGGAGAGAGGGAGAGACACATCCAATGTGTGGTTGCCTCTCATGCACCCCCTACTGGGGACCTGGCCCACAACCCAGGCATGTTCCCTGACTGGGAATCAAACCAGTGACTCTTTGGTTTGCAGGCCTGCACTCAGTCTGCTGAGCTACACCAGCCAGGGCAACAATGGGAAAAGATTATTTTTAGATCCATTTCTTGCAAAAATTTACTAGATTTAAGATACTAGCAGTCACCACATAAGATAGCATCTTGGTTTTTCTTTATACGAAGGCAATTTATTGGTTCTGTTTATATTTAAGATTAGTTTTGTTTTTAAAATATTACCCATCCTTTGTAGCGATCTAAAGGTTTACAAAATATAATAATAAAGATGCTCTTAATTTGAATTTTAAAATGCACTGCTGCTTAGGTTCCTGTGATGTGTTCAAATTGTAGTTGAGCCACAAATACCTTAGGTGACTTCTGAATTTAAAATCCATGAACTGACGTTAAGGTGAAAACTGTGAATTTAAACTTTGGTTATTTGAAGCCCTTAGAGAAAAAGACTTCCAGAATAACAAAAAACATTTTTTTGAGGAGAGCAGTAATGATACATTTTAGAGTTAGCAAACTCTTTATTTTATCTTATTTTTTAAGACAAGAATCTTTCCCATTTCTTCTTCACTTTAAGTAGTAGATACTTGTCATAATTTATTTGTATTTTCTTATGACTCTACTAGAATCTTTTCCTTTTTTGAGTGCTGGATATGTCTGAAAATATTTGAGTTTTGTCTTAAAATATTTTTATATCAGTTCCTAACAAGTATAATACCCAATTTTTGAACCATCACATCACTTAATATTTTAAGTCAATTTTATTAACAATTATTTATTGAAAATATTTTAGATACCAAACATGATGATAATAAGTGCTTTTTACATATTTTACTTATTCATTTTTTAAAAGATTTTATTTATTTATCTTTAGAGGGGAAGGGAAGGAGAGAGGGAGAGAAATATCAATGTATGTTTGCCTCTCGTGGGTCCCCTGCTGGGAACTTGGCCTGCAACCCAGGCATGTGCCCTGACTGGGAATCCAACCGCAGTTGTTTGGTTCACAGGCCCGTGCTCAATCCACTGAGCTACACCAGCCAGGGCTTTATTTATTCTTTATAGTTCAGTAAGGTAGGTATGAAAATCTCAGTTTTAGAGAAGAGGAAACTAAGGCTCAGGAGCTTAAGTTAATCGAGGTCATACAGAAGAGCCCGGATTTAAACCTATCAGTAGAACATTACATACTATTGGGATGATCAAAAAGTCTGTCTGTTTTTCATACGATGGCTCTAGTAGCACTTAGTTGTCTTTAGTTTCATTTGAGACAATTTTATTAGATTGTACTGTGATAGCTGTCATATCAGCATGCATTAAAAAATCAAGATTGGTAAATTTTTATGCAGCAATTTTAATATTGAAATGGAAAAAAGCAACATTTTCAGCACATTATGCTTTATTATTTTAAGAAAGGTAAAAATGCAACTGAAATGCAAAAAAAAATTTTGTGCCGGTCATGGAGAAGGTGTTGTGACTGGTTCAACATATCAAAAGTGGTTTGTGAAGTTTCTTTCATGCTGGACATTTCTCACTGGACCATGCACCACAGTAGGATAGGCCAGTTGACACTGATAGTGATCAAACTGAGACATTAATTGATAACAATCAATGTTATACCACCCAGAAGATAGCCAACACACTCAAAACATCCAAATCAATAAAGTTATTGGTGAAAATGAAAAATGTCTTTTACTTTATGGAAAAAAACACATGAATTTTTGGGCCAACCCAATACACCTGAAAATTGAGACACTGTAACAGACAAAAGAAAAAAATCAAAGTAAACATTAACTGTTCAGAGAGACTTTCCTCCATGGTTTCTCCTACTCCTACATTCTTTCCTCTGCATGCAAGGCCCTGACCACTCACTCCTTACCCCTGCAGGCCATTTCTCAGCCTTGTGTTCACAGAAAACAGTCTTGAAGGATGGGGTATGCCTCCTTTGGAACAAAGAGAAGGCTTTCTATGAAAGCAGTGGCTCCCCCAATTTCAGAGTTCCGTTCCTGTATTTGCAGCTTTTTATAATTGTTCCTTGCATTTATCACACACTCAGGATTTGTTTGATGTAAGGAACAAAGGACAAAGAGCAGATGATTAAAAAAATAACTACCAGGAATGAATTCTCCAAATATTATATCTGTGACTCTTGATTATTAAAAATCAATTAACTTTAATAGAAATAACATTCATTTCTCAGTGTCACATCAAACACTAGGTGTTCAATGAATTCTTTATTCCTATGTTGTTTTATCACTGGCAACAACGCTTTAAGATATGTAATCATTTTTCATCAAGAAATGTAGAATAAAAAGGAATCTTCAAAGAAAAGGGCCCAGTAGGTGCTTGCTTCTGAAATATACACAGTATAAATCTCAGGAAGATTCTGTCATAGCAAAAGGACTGCACAGGATTGGGCAAATATCATTTATTATACATTATGCTAGGGCTATTTGTACCTCATAATTCTTGTGAAAGTGGCTTTACCTTGGCAAGAATCAACGCTGCAAATACTATTCCAAGTCCCAGTGTATGAAATCCAAGTCAAGACAGACGCCCAGATAAAAGTTTCAAAGTAGCACAAGCATGGATTTGACTAAGCCAAGCACCCTCTTTATTGCTAAGCGTCTGAAGGTGGTAGTTCCCCGCTGGCAGTCTCTCAATCATGACTTCTACGACTTTTTCCCCTCCAGGCGTCTAGAAACTTCCTCTTTTGCAGTTTTTCCTGGGGATCATTGGGACTCTACATACATCTGAAATCTGAGGACTGCTGATCGGCCTGTAAAGAACCAAGAAAGGAAGGCGATGTAGGGAAGACAATGAAGTGAGAAAAAAAATGCTAGGGTCAAAAACTAAAGAAAACCAAGCTGCCTCGGTAAGAAAATGTGTGTAATCCAAACCCACTGTTTTCTTGCATTTTACCTCGTCCACTCCAGGAGCTGCGTCCCAACGAACCCCAGGGTAACTAGGCAACGACGTTGCCGTGGTAACCCAGGAAGCTCAGAGGGCACTAACCGGTGGTATCCTGGGGCAGTCTTTCCGTGTCCGGAGCTGGCCTGGAGGGTGGGGGTGAGGGAGTGTCAGGCTCTCGCGAGAGCTGCGTGGGGGTGGGGGTCCCTGGCAGGTGTCTTCGACGTTGCCGCTAAGGACGCTTTGAACCTGCTCGGGGCGGGGGCCCAGTGCTCTTCGATGGCTGCTCACCGAGAGGGGACCGCCCCTCCCCTGCGGGTTCTGGAAGAAGCCCTGGGCTTGGGCTTGACGGCTGCCGGGGACGTCGAGGACGCGGTGGCCGCAGAGGGCACCTACTACCTGGAGCGTATCCTTCCCGTGTAGGCGCGGCCGCCGGTGCCTGCCGCGGTAACGAGTGTTAGGGGCGGGGGGCTGGGCCTCCCACTGGGGGGTGCCTTCTGAGGCTGGGACCGCCGAGCGGCTGAGACACGTGTTGGACCGCAGGGTGGCGTCTCTGCCATCGCAACCCCCCAGTTTTCCACCGACTGTTAGATGGTTAGGTTGCCTCGAGGCTGTTGGAAGTGACGTTGGAAGACCTTCAAGAGTTTTGTGCTTAGTAAACCATCAGTAAACTTTGCATAAAAGTCTCCTGTGAAGGTCGCACAAGTGGATCCAACCCTCCTTTTGGCTTAGTGGTTTTCCTAAATAACTTTCAGATATTCTGAACAAATGCAGTCAAGAAAGTTAGCAGATGAGGGAAGGACCTCTGCCTTTGGGCTTTTAATGAGTTGAGGCTCAGAATATCCAACCCGTGTCCAATGCTTCAATGATTTATTTTGGTAGCATTAGCTTCCTGGGTAGTATCACTTTTGGCTATTTAATAATAATAATTACTTTTTTTCCCCTTTACCAACTAAATGATAGCCTGGTGAGCTGACAGGGCTCAGATAGACGTGTCGGGGGGGGAAAAGCCAGAAAGGGATGAGCAATTATCAGTGGAAACAGCAGAAAAAAAATCGAATAGCTGTATGTGGATAATTAAGTTCACTACTGTGTAAAACTTTGGAGCTCCCCTCGTCTAGGCAGAGAAGGGGTCGGTTCTTGAGAACGAGATGCCTATTGCTTTCTTCAGGCAGGCAGGAAGGAGAGGTGGTTTCTGTGTGTTATTCTTAAGGTAACAAGGAGACTCCAACTCTCCCTTATTTATTAATCTATTTACTTAGTCCCACCGTAGTCACTCCAGCTCTAATTCACGACTTCCGGACCCAGTGATGTCCATTTGGTGACCTTCGGCAGACTGATTAACTTGTCTTGACCCACTTTCAGTGCCCATCTCTGCTACAGGGCGCTTTGAGGAACTAAGTTGAAGAGATCAAAGAAAATACGTAGTGTTTCCCTCCAGGTGAACGTGGTTTTTCCAGGTATATAAGTTGGAATAGTTAGAAATTGATTTGAGTGGAATATACGGGTGCTTTAGTGTCTTAAATGAAGTTTTATACTCTGTTTTTATAGCTCTAACAAGTTTTTTTTTAGTAATAGTCCTTTTAAATTAAATAAAAGCCAACATTTCTTTCAGAGCTATCTGTATCAAGTGTAAAGTTACCCAGTGACCTTAACAGTGAATGATAACCAGACATCTTAACATTTTTGTCTCTATTAAAGTGATTTCTATAACACATAGTATAATTGATAACATGAGACAAACACAATGAGGTACCTTTTTGCAAACATTTTTGTGAAATAAATGGTGGCAGTTCAATATAGCACAACTGCGAGCAATGACAATAATGTTCACTTAACTGGCAGGGAGATTGCTGAGTCACAACTGCCAACACCTGGCATTTTGCACAAACTCTTTCTTATGAAGACTTCTCTTGAAAACCACGTTTGCAAATATAAGCAACTCCCACTTTTCAGAATTTTGTTATCTAGTTTGTGAATTATTTAGGCCCTTTGCTTTTTTAATTATTCACCCCTCTTTGCCTGACTGACTCCTGTTTTGGGTTTCAACCAGAGTAGTCAGGGAATAACAAAGCTAAACATTTAACCAGTCAATTTTCCTATATTCAATGCAAGTAAGAGCTATAGTCATGGGAGAGACTTTAACTCTTAGTTAAAATGAGGTTGGAGGATTACTACTGAATGCCAATTATCCCTGTATCCCTGGGCTCTCTTAACATGGGTAATTAAGAGTTGACTGTATAATGTTATTTGACATTGTTTCCTAAGGCAATTATGATAGTTGCTGAAGTGAGACTTTCTTGGGTTTAAAGTCCTTAGCTCTCAGGTAATTTAATTGAGCTATGGCAGCAGATAAAGAAAAGTTATAATATGCACAAATGAATTAGAAATCTGATGTTCTCTACTTTGCATATATACCTTATCACTTCCAATCTCCTGCATTTGGTGTTGGACTTCCATATTTATGACTGAACAGATGCTCCTGGAACACCAGACGACACGCTATCAATATTGAGCGAGGCTTTGAAAGATGTTGACTAATTCCCCAGGAATTCACCCTTTTCTTTGCTTTTAAACCTTTAGACATAAAGAACATGTATGCGCTAATGTGGCCCAAACCAGGAACACAGGCAGGATCCGTCACGCGGGGATGGCTTCACTGAAGTCCCACAGTCTTCTTTACAGCAGTGTAGAGAATGTGTCCACGGTAAAGATTTCTTCCCTCTGCGCCACTGTTCCCTTTCAACCTCCTAGCTGTGACAGGGCCACTTGCTTTTCTCCCAACACACTTCACAATATCATTGCTTTTGTGTTTTAAACTTCCAAAAGATGAGACACAAACTTACATGAAGTAGTCCTGATTTCATTACCACCAGAGCCTTAAGAAATCTGGTCATGGAGTGCACAAATCCTCTGCAGAGCTCTTCATAAGAAGATGCTGGCCACATGTAGAATGTAAGGCTAGATTTTAACTAAGCGATCTGTAAGGGGCCAAATAGGTGTCTCTAGAGTTGGTAAAGAAGGTTGGTGGTTGTCTTTTGTGAATGAGTCCTCTGTTAGGGGTCAGTACAGTCTGGGTGGTGTGTTCAATTGTAGTTGTGACCACGGGCTGCTATTAATGCGCGGCTGTCGGCATTTGGGCGTACCCACTGCCATTGGAAGACGCAGGCTGGAGTGAATGTGCTAAGAAAGCTGATGCTTCATTGATTTTGTTGCTTCCCATCCAGAGAAAGACCTTGGTCAAGGAAGAGCCATGGAGCAGGTGACTCTAGGACGAGGTGGAGCCCTGAGTGTTGTTTGTGTTATCTCTTCCCTCGCCCTGATCTCTGCTCCCCTGACTACATTTTGATTATTATATCATCTTTCCAGGTGTTCTACCTTTAAAAAGTGGGTCTTTAGATTATGGACATACGTTTTCGGGCCCCTGAAGATGTGTCCTCTGGCCCCAGAGCAATCTCTGAACAGCACTTGTGGAGAATTGAGTGTGTTAACCCAGTCCTTTGAGGCAGCTCCAAAATTAGCTCTTTCTGAAAATTCAAAATGAAGGTTTCCAGACCCTGAAACATGGTGATCATGTTAAACTGATACCCATCTAAGAGGCATGGTTGTCTTTTTAAGTGACATCCGAGCCAGTCTTTCTTTGCATTAGTATAATATTCACCAATAACTTTGTTTAACTAAAATTGAACTTTTACCATTTAAAAATATTTTATTTTTTTTAACATCAAACAAATATTTGCTCTGTTAACTGTATTTGGATGGAATGTTTACTGTAGTAAGTGAGAAGATATTCATAAAATCCTTAATAATTATATGTACTTAAGCTATGCATTCCTTATCATCATGGAAAACTGAATTTGCCCATGGGGGCTTAGGTGCACCCTACCTATAGTCAAATAAAATGACAGACAATCTGAATGTAGAATCTACACCAAGAAGCATGTTACTAAACTCACGTGCTGAATTTTACATGCAGGAAAGTCATAGGCTATTTGGAGAGAAAAAGTACGTTTATTCTGTGTCTTCTAGTTCAGGCAAATTTTAATGTGCATATGAATCAAAGATACGGAGTTTTTCTTTTTATTGTTTTTATTGGGGTGGCACTCGTTAATAAAATTATACATTTCAGGTCCACAATTCCATAGAGCCTCGTCTGTACACTGTGTTGTGTTCACCACCCTAAGTCTCTGTCCTTCACTGTTTATCTCTTCCTACCCTCTTCCTCCTCCCTCCACCTCCCCTCTCCCCGGTAATCACCACACTGTTGTTCATGTCTATGAGTTCTTTCTAGCTCTCTCTCGCTTTTCTTTTTGCAACAGAATGGATAGACCTAAAGATATGATCTTTAAATGAAGGTTCTAATTCAATACGTCTTGGTCAGGGCTGAGATTCTGCATTACTAACAAGCTCCCAGGTGCTGCTGGTAAGAACTGCAATAGGAATAGCAAGCCTGCATGAAAATATCTTAACCTTTAACTTTTATATATTCGGATCGAGGTTACAGTATATGGAGTTGATATATTTGGCTCTCCTGGATTACAAGTTGGAAAATGTACAGCACTACCTACTGTGAGAACTGCGAGTCTTTAAGTCGAAAGAAACTTGGTTTCCAGTTTCTGAGGCCGAAGACGTGCAGGAGCTGTCTAGGGCAAGGGTGGCCGCTACATTTCCATTCTTGGCAATGCTATTAAGACGGTAGTGGCTTCCTGGTGTGTGGCGTTAGTAGGAATTCCGAGACCTAATGAAGTCGTGGTGAGGAAGACTGCGGGAAGCAAACAAGGGGAAAATTGGCAGCAGGCATGCCAGTTCTTTCCTATCTTTGGTTTATATTATTCAGTTAACTTACTCTATTTAAACTGGAATTCCTAAGAAAGGGCCCATGACTGTGGTGTTAGCTATTTACAGTACTTTTTTTTACAAATTTCAATTTAGTAAGTAAAATGTTGATTATAGAGCACCCAGCCTGGATTTTAGATTGCCTCTGTATACATCGGCTCTGCAGTGATGGCAGAGATTACAAAGCAATTTCTGGCCGTAGCAGCTTGGGGAAATCATGTACAATATAATTAGCTGTATGTTTCACTCCAGTTCTTTATAAAGATGCTGCTGCTGGCAGGCATCACTACCTGTAAATGCAATAGTGGAAGAGACTAGTGTGTGAGGAACTTTGTATACCGCTTCTATCTGAAAATCGTTTGTCGCTTTCTGGCCGTGGTCCATTTCCTGAATGCTGTGACAGTGTCATACCAGTTGGCACCTCAGACCTTGCTCCCTTAGGCCAGCTGAGATACTTCTCTGAGGCTTCCTGCAGTTGTGCCTCCTTCAGCCCTGCGATGGGTTGAGGGCTCCCTGGCAGTTTCCGTGGGGGTGTGTATGGGCCTGCTTTCTGATAGGATCTAGGAGGTCAGGATCTGGTGAAGATTTGGCTAGTGCAAAAGGTCCCAATCAGTTCACCCATGGTGACTGAGTACCGGGATGCTGAGTCATACTGTGCAAACTCACAAATGCTATTAAATTCCTTTCAGGGCAAGTGGAGATGTGGTGGAGTGGGACCCTTGGTCTGAGTCTGGATGGTGACTCCAGGGCATAGAACCTGCCTAGAAAGTAGGCAGCCTAATGGACTGTGGCTGCAGACCCAGGAGGAAAAGGGAGACCCAGACAGTGCCCTGGCGAAAGCAGACTATGGAACCAGGACTGTATTAAATGTCAAGTTAAGGTCAAATAGGCAGAAAGGGAAGAACCAGATCTGAAGGGAATGGAGTGGGAAAAAATGAATTTCAGAACTGGAGTTCTGTGATGTTCTTTGAAGGAATACTAGGTAGATAAAGGGTAGGGAGTTTTGTAAGGGCTTAGAGTCAGCTTGGCATTAAGAAACTGATTTTAAGCTAGATGCCAGCTTTTTATTCTGCAGTGGAAGAAGAACTGCGCTGGAATTGTGGCCAGCTTAAATGTAGGGACATTTCCTGGAGAGGAGGATCACCTAGGAGATTAGATTACAGATGAGAACGTTTCCCAGTAAAAGTATTATAGAACCACAGTAAAGGTTTCAGCTTTCAGGCAATTCTGATGAATTATCCGTTTCCACTCTGACAATTCTGCTTCTAAAGTAGTGCTTTTCACACATGGTATTCTGTCAGATTCTGCTTCCTGCTGTCATTCTGGCTGTCCCAAGGGCCAAGGGGATCACAATGTGGAGGGGATCACCTCCACAATGTTCTCCTCATGAGAAACTGGAGGTGTAATTTATTCATGCTTTGAAACCAGAAATTGCTATATATCTGCTGAGAAACTCATCCGTTTTTATTGGATGGATATTGTGTTGGAGTCTGATCACATCTCCCTTTTCACCCTGGCTGCTGGGAAGCTTGGAGTCAAATCTGTGGCTTAGGTTTAACACAATTTTTGAGACCTGTGGCATGTACTGCATCTTTACCTCTATCCTATTTCCCTTTCTCTTCTAATTTGCATGTTCATTTATTTTTATATTTTGTAGTGTATGCATATTTGCAAACTACCAGAGAACCATTTTGGGATTTGTTCATGCAATTCTCCATGTATCGCTGACCATCTAGCCAGATAGGCATATGCAAACCAACATACAAAGTACTTTTATTTCCTCGGTAACACTGCGACATCACATTTCAACTGAGTCGTTTCTGGGAAGATTTTCAGTGTGAGTCCTACCTTGAGTACTAAAACTATCCATCAGGAGGATACCGGTTCCTATTTTGGGTATTTGTACTTTTCCTGATCTTTTATGTCATTAATCTCTTGCCCTTGGTCAATTTAATTTTTGAGTCTTCAGCCCTTTTACACTTCTCTTTCTTTTAAGGTCTTCACATTGGTCTATTTAAGTGATTTGATTTAGCTGTTGTTATTATAGTTCTTAAGAGTTTGGAGAACAAATAGATGAGAGTTTGTATTACTTAGGATATTGGCAAAAGTGCATATTCCTGTTGTTTCACTGTAGAAATAGGATGGTGTACTAGAAAGTTCTTTGCTTTTACAGTGAAGAAACTAGTCTTTGCTACTCATAGCTGTGTGAGTTTAGGCTAATCTTTTTTATTGTGTTTTTTTTTTTTTATTTTAGAAATGACTATATCTGCACCATTCAATGTCACAAGGTTGTTACGAGAATAAATATGGCTATGTCCCACATGACAATACTTTTCAAGCTTTACAAAATGGTAGTTATTTTTTCTTAGTCTCCTTTGATTGTGTAGAAACAGAATATTTTACCAGTGATAGAATCATTTGCTTAGAATATTTTCTGGATAGAGTGTGCAGGTGGTGGTAGATATTTCCAGAGCTTTTAGCACAGGTCACTTTTCCCCTCTACATCTCACTGTGTTTAATAACCTTCGCTTTCATGTTCCTTCCTCACTATGTAGTCAGCGGTTGGTTAGTTTACAAGTATAAAGTCTATCCAGATCATTACAGAATACTTACTTTTTTATGGTGTGAACAGTGGTGAAGGATGACCGTGCTCTTCTGGAGATCTAATGACAGATAATTGCTTACAAAATCAGTTTCTGGTGGTTGTCTTTCAGAAGGAAACGTACTTTTCCATACAAAAAGAGGCTGACTTCCTGTACCTGATAATCAGGAACTTTTACCTCATTAAGTGAAAATGTGTCAGATAAATCTAAATGTAGAAAAGGAGGAAAATGGAGACTATCTTTTATCCATTCAGCTTAACAAACAGGGGAACTGAGCCGTGGGAGACTTTTTCCACAGATACTCCTCTCTTTCCAGAACGTGGAAAATAGAACAAAGACTGCATAGCCTTCCGTATAAGCCGTGCACTTTTCTAAATAATTTGCATATGTTAACTCTTTTAATACCCTTGAAACGCTATAAGGTAGTGCAGTAGCCAGCCTGCAGAAATGATGCCCAGGGATCCCCAGCTCCTGGTGTAAATGCCATTGTAAAGTGCCCTCACATACTGAGTAGCATTGACCTGTGTAACCATCACCTGACCACAAACCATCACCTGAGTGACGATTTGTGACTTCTGAGGCTGTTGATAAAATAAATCGTGCCTTCTGCTTCATTTTCTTGGGTTGCTCATTCTTCAGGTGGCTAGCCACCATGTCTTGAGGAGGTTTTCGAGGCCTGTGGGAACCATGTGAGGAGGATCTGAGCCTTCAGGAAGCAGATCCTATTGTCTCAGTTGAGCCCTCAGGTGACTACAGCCCTCGCTGTCATCTCCACTGAAACCTCCTGAGTGACCACATCAAAACCTACCACTTAAGCTGCTACTGAAGTCCTGATCACAGAAGCTGTGAGATGATGCTTATTTATTTATTTATTTTAAGCCCAAAGATTTGGGGAGTTTGTTATGCAGCAGTAAGTAAACAACGTACTGATTTTGGTGCCTAGAGAGGTTCCAACATAAAAAGTACCTTAAAGTATCAGAGCGGCTTTGCAGTAGCTCATTGGGTAGACTTGGAAGGACTTCAAGTACGATGTCAGTAAAAGGTAGGTCCTCCGTAAGGGTGAGTTCACGGCTATGGGATGCAACTATTTTTGTGGTGGCTTAGTTTACTTTTATAGCCTAAATTACTTTTCACCATATTTTTGGGAGAGACACTCATGTTTGACAATAAAATACTGGCCATTTGACAGGTAGATGGTTCCTGGGACTTGGTCATAACTGAACTAGGCCTAAGTATCTCCTTAAATAATAAGGCAAACACTAAAGAGTTGTTGGTTATGATGAGGCTTGGTAACAAGAATGTATTACCTGTCTTTAGAGGTGTAGAACTATGTGGAAAATAATTGGCAAACGCCTCAAGTATTTACATGCACAGAAAACCCGTAGAGCACAATAAGAGAGGTAGTGTAGCGGAGTGAAGCCTGAACTTCTGGGGTGTATTCCCAGCCTCGGTAGGTCCTAGCCATGCAGTCTGGTGCCTTTGAGTCCTGTTCTGGAAATTGGAGATAATGGTGGTTCCAGCCTCATAGACAGGTTGAGGATGAAATGAGTTAGTACACGTAGAACCCTGAGGACAGCACCTGGCTTCTATTAAATACTATGTGTTATCAGTTCATATTACAAACAACATAAGTTGTTAAATACACTTTCAGCTAACTCTTGGAAGGCAGAATCACAGAGACAATTTCTTATAACCAGCAGCAAAATGCAAACCAGGCTAATCTCATCTTTGATTTTCATAACCATTACTGTGCATTAAAGTGTTTAATTTCATGCTTTTTAAACTTGGCACAACCACGTCTGTACATTTGAAGAAAAAAGTAAACCTACCAACCAACAAAATAACTGTTGAAGCTTTCACTTATAATTAGAACAACTTTTATAATTTTAGAAGTCTTACAGTAATACTGTTAGAATTTTTATTAGAATCATTTCTGATATTTAAATGCTGATTGCTTGATAATTTATGAACTACTGAATTGTGATTACTATATAGTTTATATTTGCTTAAAAATTTGGCTGCCTTTCCAGAGGAGAATTAAAATTGAGAAATACATATAAGAAAAAAATGGAGATTTAAATAACTTTCATTGATGAAAACTTTGAAATATATCAGCCCACCAAGTTGGTAAGATAAGGGGAGCTAATACTGTATTTTGACTTCAAATTGATTTTAAATAGAATCATTTTATTCCATATATTTTGAGCTTAAGACTTAACAAGATGTTCAGAGGTCACCATAACCGAAGCATCTGAAGATGATGATTTTGAATATGAAGAGGTAATTTTGTTCATTTTGGCTACTCTGTAAATTCATTATGGTTGTTCTTAAGAAATATTTATTTATTTAACATTCCTTAAGAATTTCTGGGTTTTCAAGTAATTTTAGCTAATCTCAGCTGGTTAAGAGTGAGGTGTGTAAATTCTATTCAATATTTAAAAATTTAGATTGGTTAATGTGTCTGGCTTTTGGGGGTTTCCTTTAATTGTCCTTTGGAGTCAGCCCCTTATCCCTGCTTTGAGGATCCTCACTGCTGCCTGTCATCACTGGCTAACAGGCGTTGACAGTCACCCAGTCTGCCTTGGGCTGTGTCCCAAACTGCCACTGCACAGCTGGAGCGCAGGTGCTGTGCTTCCTGCCAGCTTAACTGCACTCCCGTGAGTGTGTGGCGACTGTCCCAAACCTCCCATTTAATGGACCACTGCAGTGGTTGTCATTACTTCTGAGCCTTGGCGGATAGAGCCACTTCTAGGAGGCAGGGGCTGTGAATGAAACTGTGTGGAGGTAAGCCTGGCAGTTCCTGGCCCGGGCAAGCCAGGGACGGGAGAAGCACGGAACACGGGCTTTTTATGACTGCTGGAACAGTAGAGATGGCATGGATACACATCGTGTGAAATTACTGAATGAGATAAAGGATAGCAAAAGGCTTAAAACTGCGATCAGCTGGTAAGAAGCATGCAATAAGTGTTAACTATTATTAACACTTACAATTGAACTTGATTACATTCTTCCAAGAGTGTAACATTCAGGCAGGGAGTTTTATTTATTTATTTTTTTAATAAACCAGAGATTTGTAGTTGCTGGTAGTAGTTATGAAAACGTAATGGGTGAAGAAAATCTGGGATGAGGAGGGAATAGTGGCATTTAGATCGCCTGACATTTTTTTCAGCACAGATGTTGGTCTGCATGTGTCATTGTAGATAAAAGCAGTTACCCATAAGCCAATACTGAGTTTATTAAAAGTGACACTGAATGATGTTTACAAGAGAGTCGGAAAGCTTCCTGCCTCTTATTTATTCATTTTCATAGATCTTCAAACTGATATGGAGTCTGACATAAAATATGTTTCTCTGGTCCTTTGTTTTGTGAGAAAAAACTGAAGTGAAATAATGCATGTTTATATTCCTGCTAACGCTTCTTCCTCCTTCTCTTCCTCTGTGATTTAGATACCAGATGACAATTTTAGCATTCCAGAAGGTGAAGAAGATCTCACAAAAGCAATGCAGATGTTTCAAGAACAGGTTACAGATAGTCAAATTTTGGTGAGAATTTTGAACACAACGTAGCCTATAGTTAAGCAGTGACAACTTTTTATGTGAAGTTTTGAAAGTTGTTTATATTTCAGGTACTTCACTTTACTTACTAAATGCAACCCTATCATCTGTGAGGTATTTTTCATTTCTATTTCTCTATCATCAAAACTCCACCTTAATTAAGGAGTTGTATTTACTCTTTCTTGTTTTGTCATTTTCCACATGGTGGTCACTTAGGTGTGACTTTGCAATAAATGATACTTGCCATTAGAACTCTACCTATTTAATATCACTGGAGATTAAACCAAGGATTAGCAACACTCATGTATAGAATCTGATATTTTATAAACAGTCTATAATCTGTTTTGTAAGCATTTCTGTTTTTTTATGGAAGTATTTAGCTCACAGGGAATGTTTAATATATGATGATATTTTTTTCTTATGAGGTTTATACACTAATTTTACTAATGGAATATGGTGGGGGATGCTTTCTGATTATAATACCACCCATTAAAAGTATATAAAATGATGGCATTCCTATAAAATTGAAAACTCATTTAAAAGTTGAGAATATTTTAATGATGATAGCAAAAATATTTTTAAAGTGCCTAATATCTCATACCAACACTAAGTAGGTAAGATGTTTTTTAAAAATGATCTAATTTTTTTCTGCTGAGAAATGTGAAGGAAATTGTGATATTATTATTTAGTTGCAGATTTGACTTCTTTAGTGCAGAATAAATAGTACGTACAGACTTCTCTCCATATGCTGACCTGTGTCAGTCTTTTCATATTTTGTAGACTTTCTCTGTATAGAAATGCAGTTACTCCTTTCCAAAGTATCTGTCCACTCAAAAAAACAAAAAACAAAACAAACAAACAAAAAAACACCTCAAGAGGAGAAGTTCTTGAATCTGGCATTGATTATATTCTGTTACAAATGGAGGGCTCATAGTAAACTGCATTCTCTAATGTGTCTTATGGACATAGTCCCTTCTAGGTAGACTAGACTTATTAGTCTTTTGGATATCTCAATGCAGTAAATTACAGGGATAGTTTTAAATACAGCATTTTGCATGATATGCAACTATTTAAACATATCAGTTGCATGATGTGTTTATTTGCTGCCCATCATCTTCCCTCTTGCTTTACATCATTAGCTAAAGGAGGATTTTTAAAAACACACTATGTACCACTCACTTGTCCTGGTACTTGTCCTGGTTAGGCATAAGGTTGATATGCCTAACACAGTGCTTGGTACACAGGAGGTACTAGACGACCAGCAGCTGAGTAAGTGAATAGATAAGTGAGTCATCGAATGGAATTACTACGACCCAAATGCAACTGCTTTTCAGTATTTGATATCATGCTGGAATGCATTTGCAATCCCAAGGCCGAGTCCAAGGAGCGCGGTTGGGGAAGAAATACAGTGGAGTAGCCGTTGTATCTATTGAACCAAATATCAATAATTCTTTTGTCAATTTCTCAGAAGGATTCTTTCATCAAAACCTTGCAAGAGTTAACTTGCTAGATTTCTGACACGTTTATGGCTGGTTGACTTTCATTTAAGTTCTATGTACTTGTTTTTAGAGTTCTTTGGAGGAATAGTACTATGCAGAAAATTCACAAAAATTGCCCTTCAGCTTTTAAAATTAAATATGGGTTTATTTCATGATAGTACATCAGTTATATATTTCTGATTTGTTTATTATTTCTATAGTATTTTATCTTCAAAAACTAACTTGGAGCTGTACCATGCCCTTTTTCTTTCAAAGAATATCCATTGCCTGTGGATCCAACTTCCTTTTGTTGTGATCTGGTTACATCTGTTTATAAATATGGTATATTGTCTTCTACGTTAGAGGATGCAGTGGTCCTTATTCAATGAGGACTTTTAACCATTTCATTAAAGATTGAAAGAGAAAGGTCACTATGTTAGGAAAGTTTAAATGTAGTTAAAATAGTGAAAAATAATTGAACTCGTTGAAATAATTGAAAGTTGGAAATAATGTAAATAGTCTTTTGTTATATAAACTAACACAACTGTTTGTTGAATAGTCGATATTTAAATAAATTGTTATGACTATCTTTATACATTGTTAATATATTTGAAAATGTGAGAATTGATTGCATGTTTTATTTCATAAACTTTAAATTGTGTGCGCTGCAACATCAGTTTCCTTAACAGGTGCAATGTTTCTGAACTCTGAGATGAAATATACTTAAAATGACTATTGAAAGAAATTAAGAAGGTAGTAAATGTTATTAATTTGTAACAAATGTGTGTTTTCGTTATACTGCCAGGTATTTCTTGAAACTAAAGCCTTTTTTCTAAGTATGAATATAAGTGGAGATAGGATACACACACTTCTGTTCCCTAGAGATATTTGTATGTGTTTGTGAAAAAGAGTCCAGTTACATTCACAGGGGGTTTTCCCCTCTCAACTGCGAGCTTCTTACTAGTGCTATTATTGCCATTTTGGGGGACACAGTTCTTTAATCCCTTTGGTTCTTGGTTTTTTGTTGGTAACTTTGGAGGTGCACTCTCGAAGGTCCTTTTATTGCTATACTTCTCTAGTAACTTAAACTTTTTATAAAATTCTAACTTTGATCTGTAAAGATCACAGTTGCAAGGCACACAGATCATACAATTCTTAAGCTTCCTGGCATCTCCTCTCCTCCTCCTCAGTCTGCCTTGTCTTCCTCTGTGAATATAAGGCATTTCTTTGAAATGTCAGGTGTTTTTGTAGAAGACAAGTCGGTGACTGAACAAAACCGTTATGTTGTTTAACGTATTTATCAGTAGTCCTGAAAGTATAGTTGGCGTCCTGCCGGGGCTTGTGTTGTCCTCCGTGTTCTAACTGCGTATGTCTGTGCTGAGTTTTCTTCACGTGGCTCAGCCAAGGTGACTTTACAGTGATCGATGCAGAAGCAGGTAGTGGGATCCAGCTATCTCCTCTGCATATTGAAGGGATTCGCGAAACTTTGTGACAGTGCTACTCTTCGTACTAATTTACTTTTGGTTTTGCAAAGTATAGTTCTGTTTTATAAAACTATGCTAATTTATGTTACTGGGTAAAACTTTTCTTATAGTTACTTAAAAATAAATATTTAAAAATTTAATTTCTAATATGGTAACTATTGATAGATGCAATCCATTTAAACAAAGCCCTAGGTAGTTTTTGAGTATAAAAATGTACTGAGAGCATAGAGTTTGAGAAGTTTTGTAGAATGTTATGTTAAAATTTTTCTGGTATAGTTATTCAGATTTTTTATCAAATATTTTTTGCCAAGAATTATGTCGTTATAACAGAAGAATCTAGGGTTAGTAAATTTGTATTCCTTTTATTTAGACCTTCTTCATTCACCGAACTTCCTATTTATTTATTCGTTTGTTTATTGTTGTTTCTGAAAGCTTATTTTTTCCTTTACCATTTAGTTCCCTTATGCCCCTCTACACTCCAGCCTAAGAGTCTCCCTAACAAAGCCTCTATTCACCTGCTCCTTTATCCTTTTTCAGAGCAGCTTTCTACTGTTGCCCTCATTATACTGTCTAGAAACCTCTCTACTTAGGGCAATTCAAATTTATAACTTTAATACATGAAACTGAGCTATATGCTAGAGCCACCTTTGTCATCAACAGACTATTGGGTTGCATGTGCGTGGGATATATTTTTATAATTCAGCAGTCTTCAAAGAGAGGCATATTTGCTAGGTAGCAGAGTACTTGCTCTTTTTTGTGCTTATTCTGAGGTACTTCATTAACATCATCATTAAATTTATAAAGCCGTAGGAGATTGTATAGAATGTGTACTTGGAGATAAAAGTGCAGTGGAAGATTGTGTAGCGTTAGTATGCGTATCAGATGTATTCAGGCAGAGGGAGGAAGAACACATCTATTGAAGATGGCAGGAACCTACCAGCCGTGTTGCAGCCACACACACCAACATACATACAAACAGCAGCCCACGGGCATGGTAAGAAACAAAGTAGGCACATTCTCTCTGTTTTATCCTCTTGGGTTCCTGATGCCTTCACCTGTCATTCATCTAATCCCATGAAATATCATATTCAAATGTATTGACCCCAAATTCCAAGGTAGTGTTTACTATTGTATAACAAGTGTTTGCGCCCGATGGTATTAGGCCCCCGCCGAACGATTCTGTGTAATTGTCCAGTGCAGTGCAAGACTCGAAGGTGAGCACGAGAAACGGTGTTTTACCGTGTCTAGTGTGCACCCATGTTTTTTGCCCAAACTTTCAGGAAAAAATGTTTCATTTTAATTCAATTTTTTAAACTTATTTATATTTAGAAACAAAACCAATGGTCATATTTCAGGTTATTATTTTGCATGTGGATATCATTATTTTCTAGAGTTACACTTTTAATGCATAAGCATAAATAAAAGAATGAAAAGCATTGATATAGATATAGAATTAGTACTCCCCATGTATAATGTGCATCCTTATTTTTTCCTCAAATATTTGGGCAGAAAATTGTGGACTATACAAGGCAAAATATGGTACTCTACTACTGTGGCATTTCTCATGGTGTTTTATATAGGGTCCTGAATGTATTAACATTGTTATATAATACCTTTTAACAGTAATTTTAGAAAAGGGATTCTAAGTTATTCAGCTCAGATTTTCTTAAAAAGATATTTAAAACCCCTAGTCATTTTAGGAATTTTCTGTAACCCCCAAATTTGCTTCAGCTCTCCACCATTTTGAATGTTATAGCACCTACAGTAATTCACATCAGCCTCAAATTGTGTATAGTACTTTTTTCCAAATATTTATTTATTTATTTTAAGAGCGAGGGGAAGGGAAGGAGAAAGAGAGGGAGAGAAATAGCAATGTTTGGTTGCTTCTCGAGCGCCCCCTACTGGGGATCTGGCCTGCAACCCAGGCATGTGTCCTAGACTGGGCATTGAACTGGCGATCCTTTGGTTCATAGGCCGGCGGCGCTCAACTCACTGAACTACACCAGCCAAGGCTCTATTTCGTACTTTTGTAAAGAACTTTTTATTGCAACAGAGATTCTTGTTCCTCGCTGCATTTCTGTGTAATCATGCTGTGTATTCTGTGTAACGTGGTCTGTAGCCACTAGCAGTGTGAGGAGGAGAAATAAGAAGGAAAAGTCCACTGCTGAGTTTCTGTGTGTGTGAGAAACTAGATCTGTTTATCCAAATGATTGATGGTTAAATTAAGAAGTTCCTCCTAATGAAAAGAAAATGCAGGCTAAGGACAATGATGTTGCTGTTGATATTTTCTAAGAATTTACCTATTATTTGATTTATTTTGTACACTGAATTATGTGATACAGTAGTTTGTATGGCTGTCTTAAGTTTATATCTCACTTGCTGAAATACCACCATTTTTCTAATTGAGGGCCATAAGGTAGATATCTGTTGCAACTACTCAGCCCTGTCACATAGAGCAACAGCAGCCATAGACCACATGTAAACAAATAGGGGTGGCTGTGTTCCAATTAACTTTATTTCCACGAAAAGTTAGCTGGCCTCTCCTCTAGTTGATAGACTCTCATTGTGAAATAGTAGCGCAAGCCTCTTTCATTGCACATGATTTCTTCCTTATTATTTCTGTAATAAAAATGAAGACACCAAAATCATTACACAGTATATCTTTTTGTATTGATAAAAATACAATAATGTGAAGGCCCATGGATTTCTCTTTTTGAGTGTATTTTGCAGTATTGAAAGGACAAGCTGACCGTATTTGTCTTCAGACACTCCAATTGCACTCTTGCCTCGGGGCCTTTGTACTTGCCAATGCTGTGTCTGGAGCCTCTGCTGTAGATTTCTGCTCAGATGCTTGATCTGTGAAACCTTCCTTCACTAGGTTACATGCGGAGCAGCCAGACTCCACTCACAGTTTTGCCCCACTCTTGGCGCCCTCTAGTTTTAATCCTCTGCTTTTTTAATGTAGACACTTAGTACCATCTTCCATACTATGTATTTTTAAAGCGGTTATTCACTTTCTGTCTCCATCCATTTGGTTATTAGCTATGAGGACTGAGTCTTGCCTGTTTTTATCACTGCTTTATCCCTAGTGATTATCCTTCAGTTATTGTCCATCTTGATGACAAGCATAGTTGAAAAAAAGAACAAATGAGTGAATGAATCAATGCCATTAGTGAAAGATTTGATATTTTCAAAATAATTAATTGCACATTTAAATTTCAGGGGCAGAAAACAGTCCTTCCTTCAAAGCGTGATGTCCCTGAAGTAATAGAAGACTTTCTTTGCAACTTTCTGATCAAGATGGGAATGACCAGAACCCTTGATTGCTTTCAGTCTGAGTGGTAAATAATTATGTAGATAAAGAGTTCTCTAGAAATACTAACAGTGTTTCATATGTACACTTTTAACCCTCTTAAAAACTGAAGTCACTCAGTTTATGCAAAATGGATGAAATGGGAGGAAACCTTTCCGGTCCTGGCAACTGAAACCACAGCACACCTCCCCCACACACATCTATGTAAACACATAAATGTGCATAATCAGGGTATCAGTTTCAAATAAATTTATATTAAACATCTTTGTGAAATATTCAAAATGAGGTAATTTTCAAAAATCAAGAAACTGGAAAGCATTCTGTAGTTATATGATATAATACAAAGTGACTTCATGAAACGCTTTTCCTAATATTTTCTGCAAAGTTGGTCAGGGTGTTATTTCCGGCATTAAGAGATCCTACTAACGGTACTGCTTTGCTTGTTTTCCATGTAGTGTAATGGTCTGACTTTCTCTACTCACACAGATGATTGATTCTCCTTCTCTATAAATTCTTCTTCATGTTAAGGAACATGTATAAAGGACCCACGGACAAAGCCAAAGGAGGGGGTAGGATTGAGAGTGGGGGGGAGTGATGGGGGAGAAATGGAGACAACTGTACTGGAACGGCAATAAAAAATACATAAATATATAAATTAATTTTTTTTCTTCATGTAGAAGTAGAAGTAAGTGGAAACATTTCAAATGATAACTAAAGAGAAGATTTTTTTGTAATAATTGAAAATTTAACTCATTATTTATAAACCTTAGCAGACACACTGTGTTTGTTCCTTTGCTACAGCAGGAATGTCACCAGGCATGTTTTCAGAGTCCTGACATTCTTTAATGAAATATTATTAAACAGTCAGATGTGAAAATATGTTTGGTCTTTAAAAACCATTGCATATTATAGAAAGAGGTAATTATATAGTATGTGAAGATGTTTATAATGCTTTTTGGATAATCCTAATTTTAAATATAGTGACAAGCTTTAATTTTTACTAATCTATCTGTGGTGTAGTTTTTATCTTGTGCTTTTCTTTGGTTCTCATCTACTTGGACCATGCATGTAGAAGAGATATGTTTTAATACTTTAAATTGCATATCTAATGTTAATACATTAAAGGAAGAAAACCATTTTTTATTATAGTTTAGGAAAAAGAACAAGTTTAATGGCAGTAAAATAATATTGCTCCTACTAAATGTGGAAATTGTGTAAATGATTTTTATGAAAATGCCCCTAAAACATTTACAAATGCATTATAAGTATATTTTTGTAAAAGTAGATGACTAACTTGTAGTACTAATGGGATGAAAGATTAGCGAGGTTCAGTTACCTTTTTTTCTTCTGAGAGTGTATGTCAGGACATGCCGTGCTCACAGGGTCGGTCAGCCTGAGGTGGTAAAGGAATCCCTTGGAGGAACGTGGCACCAGCATGCTCTTCACAAATGTGTGCCTGTCATACTGTCTTTTCACATTTAGCAATTTGAATGGAGAGGAAATTTGAGGAAACTGCAATTGTGGTAGGAATTTTAGAACACTAAGTAAGCATGCCACTTAGCATAATATTACAGTCATTAAGTAAAATTTGTGTAAATATCTTAAAATATGGGTTTAATAATGCTGTGGTTCAAATAATTTTACCCTTATCCCTGGCAGCCAGTTTGTAATGAGATCGCAAGTTGTTGGCACTGTGATTACACTGCACTGGCTGCTTTTACTCACTAAGAGCATCTCTGACTTTGATCAGCGAGAGACCTTTGTGTATTCTGCAGAGTGGGCTTATAGGGATATTAAATATATTACTTACATCATTTTTATTATGGAGAAAAAACATATCATCGCTATTCTTTTTTTAATTTATTCATCTTTAGAGGGGAAGGGAAGGAGAGTGGGAGAGAAATATCAATGTATGGTTGCCTCTCGTGGGTCCCCTGCTGGGATCTGGCCTGCAACCCAGGCAGGTGCCCTGACTGGGAATCGAACCGTGGTTATTTGGTTTGCAGGGCTGTGCTCAATCCACTGAGCTACACCAGTCAGGGCTTAGTGCAATGAATTCTTTAAAACAAGACTTTCCATTGTTAGATTCTAAAACAAAGAAACAAGAAAACCCCAAACCAAAAAACCTGGGTTCTGACATTTGACTTATGTCCTTCCAATCGTCAAACAGTAATTGAAGTAAATCCTTTAAATCTGGGGTCAACAAACCAAGACCCCAGGCCAACTCTAGCCTGCCTTTTGTTTTATAAACAAAATTTTCTTGGAGCAAAGCCATGACTTTTTTTAAGTTATTGTCTTTATTTAAGTTATTTTTTTAAGTTATAGTGTGGCTGTTTTCACGCTATAACAGCAAAGTTAATTAGTCACAGCAGAGACCGTATGGCCAAGAAAGCTTTTTTTATTCCTTGCTGTTTACAAAAAAAAGATTTTATATATGTGTGTGTGCATATGCAATGTATATCTCTTTAGAAGAACTCTGTGGACAGTGGTGATTTCCCTGGAAGCAAAAATGAACAGGGGGTTAAAATGGACGAAACGTTCGGTGCACTTTAAGCACCTGCCCTGAGCACATGGGCATCAGCGCTCGACGCCACGGGGCATTGTGCTGTGTGCCAGCGCAGTCCGAGCTCATCCACCGCAAGCATACATTCTTGCTCTTCTTTACCTAGCTTTCCCTCGTGTGATTCTTCCCATCCTCTCTAGCTGTTTTTCCCTGAGTAGCCACATGCTTTGAAAACAAGGTCTCTTTCTTTCCCTCTTCACTCTTTCACTCCCTACTCAGTCCTTGCTTATCTCCAGTTTGGCCTGTGCTGAAGGTTGGGTGGTAATAAAAATGTCATCATAGGTAATAGTAAAGTTATGTATGGTATTTTATTGCTAATTTAAATTTTTTATTAATTATAGAAGAAATAAAATTTGTAGTAGTGTAGTCCTGTAATTTTCTAAAAAGATAAATATTGCTTTTAGCTGATAAAATTTGGCATAATTTATAGAATTACTCCAATGTGGGCAGTAGAGTTAAAACTTTCTGGGAATGGTTAGGTTTAAAGCCAGAGCCTAGAACCAAAATGACACCTTCTGTTGCACAGCGTGTGTGGGGAGTATACATGGTGCAGTGTGTGCGTTACTGTCTCTCAGTGAAAACCACACAACTCCTTTTTGTTCCTTCATCATGGAAACCTGTCGCCGTTTTTTCAGTTGACTAGGATTTGACTTCTGGTTATGGGTCATGTTGTAGTAATTGTTTTCTCCAGCCAGGATTAAGTTAAACATAGGAATGTTGTGACTGTTCTATCCTGCTAACTTTTACTGTGCTACAATATGTTCTACAATTTGAGCTCTGTAAATATACATGTAGAGATTTATTTATGTACTATGTTTTCAAGAAAGCAGGCTTGAAAGTGAATACTTAACATGTGCTTTGTAACCAAAATTAATATAGTCTTCATTAAATACGAAACATTAAAAAGTATTTAAGAAGAAGAAGCCTGAGGTTTATCACTTGGGAAGGCACTTTGTTGTCATTTTCCTTAGTTTAGTGTGTATTCACGACATTTAAAAATTTTTTCATTATTTTTTGTTGCTCAAGTACAGTTGTCTCCGTTTTTCATGCTTTTTCCCATTTACTTCTCCCAACAACTGTATACAGCAGGGAGTTGCTATCATACCTCCATTATATGGATGAGCGAGAGGGCTGGGAGAGGTTAGGGAGCTGTGGCACGTGGCAGCCAGTCACAGCCAGTCAGTGGCAGTCAGCGTCTCTCCTGCCCACCATGCTGAATTGTGGCATTTTCAAGATCAAGGGATCTTGAAAACATGTTGTTAAAGGAATATTTTGATTTGTACCCATTTTCCATATTGGCTTGAAGAATCATGGGACCCGTACTACACTCGTTCAGCTGTTCTCTGTCTTTCTTGTGAAAGACCGTGCTTCCGCAGGGATGTCATGACGGTGCTGGGGATCCCAACATCCTCAGTTTGGGCAGGAATTTCATCTTCACTTGTGAAATATTTCCGTAGTTCTCTTTGTAAATATGGAGGAAAGGTTCTCATTTGATGCTTATTACCTAGATGATGGTTTTTCTGGCTTTTATAGCCTATGTCTTAAGTGCCATCCTGAAGGAAGAATAATGCTTGCTCTTATCGCCCCATTTATATGTTCACCAGAATTCTGCCATAGCAGTCGTCGTTTGTGGCAGTGGGTGCCAAGCTCTTTTGGTATATACACACGTCTTATGAAAGTCTATGCATTTTCTCCATGAAATGTATGTATTTCTTTCTGCGTCACTGTCATTAATTTATGGACCTTGTGGTGAATATGAAGAACAGTAATGAAAATTGATTGGCAGTAATTCCCTGGCAGTTCTATCGGTAATGTTGTATTTTCAGTTCCTGATACTTCCATGACCATCTTTTCCCCCCATATGAACAGTTTCATTCTTATTTTAAGGGTAAGTGACTAAGGAGGAAGGAGTAGAGACCAGGATATTTCTTTAAAACTCACACAGAGATACACCCGAGACAAAACCAAACAATCTTATGTAGGAAAATGTAGATTTGACTGAGAATAGATTTCCAGAGTTTGTATATTAAAATTTCTGATTCACCTATACAATTATAAATTTTAGTGAGTTTAAAGTCATGTTTGGTATTTTTACGTGCATGGCATAATTTTTGCTTGGTAAGTGACTTCTGAATATTCTAAGATATATATTGTAATGTGTTATTTGTGTTATGTTTTATTTTTACTTATTTTATCACGTATTTATTTGCAGAGCATTTAATTTAGAGAAGGACTCTATATCACTATTTTTCTTATTGAAATAATTTCTGTAGTGATTTTTTTCTGCATTAAATAAAGCAAGTTGCTGAAAACCAATTTTATGCTCAGAAAAACTTTATGCTCCAGTTCTTCTGTCAATCTGTATGTCTTTTCTTCTGAGATAAGTATAAATCACATTTCAAATATGGATAAAATAGTGAATTTATGGTTATATGGTTATCTGCTGTTTTAGAAATTGTAGCAAATATTAGTATTGATTCAATTATCTTAACCTTGTGGATATTCTACAGGGCTTCTCTCGATTTTTTCTTAATTTCAATAATGTGTAACATAAAAACATACGACTCACTGTGCAGTAAACATAAAAATGTATAATATGAAAATATTGGTAATTAAACATTTTAAAACTAATGTTTAGTCCATCCATAGCAGATTTATTTTTAACAAAATAAAGACTTGTGTATTAATAACTTTATTACTTGAAATGTTTTTGTGCTTCTGTTTTATATTCAGCTTTGTTACTTTGTACATATAATGATTCAAATTGTAACTATTTACAAATCTGAATGCTTCTCTGATGTTCCTTCTTATTTCACTGAGAGAATAGAAGTGCCACGACTCCTGCCTGCCTCTCTACCTGCCTGCCGCCTCTGTCCTCAGAGGTGCTCTTTGACCTGTCACAGGGCCTGTTCCGTACACCTTGTCATCCAAGGCCACTCCTCCTCTTCCCTGCTGGGTCCCAGCTCCTCTGGCCTGCTCAAGGACATTGCTCATGCAGTTGGTCCTCCCTCTCCTGCACTGTAAACTTTCCCCCT
>PVKM010008882.1:0-38076 GCA_004027735.1 Carollia perspicillata | reverse complement strand
GGAGAGGAGCCAGGGAACTTCTGGGAAGGATGGGTAGAAATGTTCTGTATTATGTGTGTGCACTTTTTGTCAAAACTCGTAAAACCGTATGCCTAATTCATTGGAAGTAAATGATATCTCAATAAAGTTGATTTTTGAAAAAGAAGAAGCAAAAACAAATAATGAGAGAAACATTCCTTTCCCTTAAGTGTTTTTTCCCCCTGCCCTCTGCTCTGGGGCTTCCAAAACCCAATGTTTATAAATTCAGTCAAATATTACCAAAAATTTGATGAGAAAATAAATATTTCAATGCATTCAAAAATATTTATGCATCATCAGCTATATGGTGATCACATGGATAACCTGGTTAACACAACCCCTAACTGCTGCTCTTTCGGGGCCATTGCCTGGTCTTTGAAAGCAACTACCTACAGTCTCTTTAAGAACTGGCTTGTTTTGTTTGGGCCAGATACCCCTAAACTAAAAATTAAGTATACCATCCATAGACCTAACCAGCAGCTTTGGCTTGCTAGCACGGAAGGTGCCAATCACACTCTCACATTGCTTTTCTTTACTTTAGAGGATTTCAACAAAACTCTACTTCCAGGGTTCCTGGCCTTCCCAATTGTCCTTACAACTGATTCTACCACGGGTGTTCTTTTCTCTTTCCTTTTCTTTCTTTCCCCCACAATCTCTCAGTTATCTTCTCTAAAGATTATTAGTCAAATAGGTTTTACCCGCCGAAGTTGCTTAGGAAAGCAAGGCAGACAAGAGATGTGCCCTGTAGAAGAGGAATTTCAGGGATCGGAAATGGCATTTAGCTAAATGAGAAAGTAGATTAAGCCTCTTTATGGGGACTTATTGCATCATTTTTCTGTGCCCCTTGCCCTCTCTGTACCCACACATTTTTCCATGTGACCTTGCAGTGTTCAACTAGACACCCTGTGTACTTATTCACTTATTCAATGAATAACTTAAATCATCCATTTATTCATTGATGTTGGACAATATGACTTGCTTAGTTCAATGGGAAGTTAAAAAATGTGTCATGAGCAAAGGCTGGAAATATGCTTGCGGGGTTTGGCTTACCTTCTTGGGTTTCTTATCGTTGCCATGAGATAAACGCATCTCAGGGAGTGACACAGGGGAGACCTAGGCCCAAACTGCAGCTTGCCAGCAAAGTCAACAGAACCCAGCCAGAACCCAACAGAACCCATAATCTGCCAGAACCCAGCCAACCTGCCGATGATGAGCATGAGAATAAATGCTAATTGTTCAATGACACTGAGTTGTGGGGTCATTTGTTACGTAGCATTTTTGTGGCAATAGCTGGTTGAGTCATTCATCTTGTAATCTTGATTCCTTCCAGCTGTTGTTGAGAATGTGCATGTAAGAAGGAGGCTCAAGCTGTATACTTCTGAACAGTATTCATCTTCAAGACAAATACGGGCTGTGAGAGCTTCTTTTTCCAGCAAACAGATGCAGTTTGATCCAAGAGGACCGTGAGATAAAAACCTCCCAAAATGTAGGACAAGGCTTGAGGCAGCTTGGTTCAGCTCCTTTGTTTTCCCCACTTCTGGTTAAGGATACAAGAAAGAGACATTTTAAAGTGTGGGAATTTTTGCATGCAAAGGGACCTGTAAGAACATCCAAAATTACATGAGCCAGGCCTATGATCCATCAAATTCAATGCTCTGCTCTGTTTTTAAAACAATAGAAAGGTCTGTTTTCTGTGAGAGCACAGAATTGCCCTCTGGAATGCCAGCCTCAGGGAGATGACAAAACTGACCCTTATTAACCAAGTACTCACCAAGCCAGAGCACTAAGCTAAACACTTCCCAGACATTCAGTGGCATAACCCTCACTCTTCACCAGCACCTTCCTACCCTCTTTTTTGGTAAGCAAACCCTGATGTGGTTCAGGAGGCAATGGTGCATAGTGAAGGTGGCTCCTCCCTCTTCCCAGGGAATAAACTATAATTGGTCTATTGCAGCAATTTTTCAACCATTTTCATCTCATGGCACACATAGGCTAATTACTAAACTGTGGCACACCAAAAATATATTATATATTTTTTGCCAATCTGACAAAAATAGGTATGATTGTGATTAATTTACAAAAATAATAATAATAGCAATTACTTACTGTTTTTGCTCAAAAGTGACTTTTTAAGAAATTTGGTGCCTGTACCTGTGTATAAAGATTTCTGGTTCCAGGAATTAACCAATCAGACATATCCTTATTATGTAGCATGACCAATAAAGTATAACTCTAAGGTTATATTATAGGGTACATAATAGAGTTACATCTTATTAGTTATATCCAGAAAGTACCCAACCATATAATATGAAAAACACATTTATTGAAGAAGATACAAGATACAAGAAACGTTGTATATAGGTCAATGACATCTCAGTCTCCTTCAAAGTAGGCACCTGGGGACCTCACACAGTTCTCCCAATTGCCATCAGCTGCCCCATCATATTTTTCTGAATCTCATTGATGGTCTGAAATCTCTTCCCTTTCAAAGGTGATTTTAGTTTTGGGAAAAGCCAGAGGTTGCAGGGCACCAAATCTGGGCTGTAGGGGTACTGAGTCACGTGGGTGATTGGATGTTTTGCCAAAAACTCTACACAAGCAGTGACGCATGAGTGGACACCTTGTCATGATGAAGCTGCCAATCACCAGTTACCCACAGTCATTGAACAACATCTATCACCCCAACTGACTAGTACAGTGAAGTCATCATTGTTCACCCAGGCACATTCCAGTCCACTCTCCTTGGCTGCTAAGGTTACACTGATGTTGCAAAGACCATTCTGATAGTAACAATGGCTGGACTTTTTCTAGACAGAGCTCATATTTATGATTCAAGACAAGGAATTCACATTGGGTGCCTATTGTTGCGTTGGTTGTTTTCGTTTTTCATTGGACAGTCTAAGAGAAAAGAGGTGTCAGTTATTGCATGTTTAAAAAATTCTGGCTGCACACTGGTTGAAAATTGCTGATCTATTTGTCTAATCCAATTACAGAGTCCCATTCTCTTTCATCTATGGTTGGTTTAGGAGGTAGTTAAGGGACCCACATCTGGCCAATGGATTAATGGGGCTTCCGGGAAATACTTTCTCTCTTCCTCTCCCCCCCCCGTCTTGCTGTGTAAAGAAAATATCCAAGTAGACAGATGCAAACAGCGTTGATCCTTCATGAAATTGTTACCCTTCTGAACCATCTCTAGACTGACAGCTGAGGTTATAAAAGTATTTATTGCTTAAGCCTTATTGTCACCCTCTACTAATCTGCCGGACAACATTATCATCTCCCATTTTACCAGTTATAACACCAACATAGGAAGGTGAATTAACCTGCTCAGAGTCACGCAACTCAGTCACGCAACTGAGACATAGAAACTCTGCCTCAGAACCACAATGCCAGGCTCTTCTAGAACCTGTAAGTCAGATACCAGGAGTGTCTCCTTACTTTTAACCACAGCATAATGTAAGTATTCCCAGTTCCCCAAAACAGCTGATTGTGTGGTATGTAGCCCAGTCTCTTATCCATTCACAACTCTCTGCAGGCCTGCCACAGTAGGAAGGACAGGTGTTCTGATTTAAACAGGCATACTTTCTAACAGCCATTTCTACTCATGACTAGCTATTTGGCATTGAGAAAATCTCTGACCCATTCTGAAATACAATGGCTTAATAGAAATGTGTTAATAGGTAAATAATAATAATGGTGAAAGCTTATTATGTGTCAGGCACTGTTCTAAGGGTTTTACACTTTTAGTGTATTAATCCTCGCCTTAACCCCATGAACTGGGTTACTATTATCATCTCCATTTTATAGTGAGAGAAACTGAGTCAGGGAAGAATTAAAAGCTTATCCAAGATTTTATAGCCGGTAAGTAAAAACTAGAATTCAAACCCAGGCAGTTTGGCCCCAAAGCTGGCATATTTAATCACTACACTACACTGTCTTGAAGAATTATTATAAAGATCAAACAAAATCATGTATGTAAGTCTCTTTCATAAAATGCTAACCAATAGCAGTTAATGCAATTTTAATTGTTCTAAAATTGCATTATATTGCCTTTGTGTGTCCTAGAATAACGTTTTATGTGCAGTATTTGAAGACAGCATCCTAATTCTGTAGTCTGTGATTTAGTCAACTTATTTGCCTGCATTGATTCCACAAAGTTTAATCAACCCATTTTCATCTCTAAACTTTGAGAATTCAAAAGCTCTTTTCCATTATGAATAAATGAGCTCTAATTGCATCTAGGCATCATGCTTCCTCTAACTCTATCCTTTTTGAAATAACAGAGAGATATGGGGACAAACTGCCTAGAACCAGCTTTATTCTGACTACATCCAGGTTACAGTAAGTACTCTTTGGTACATCAAACCTACCACGTGCACTGCTCCATACACTTTCCCTACCTGGCCGTCTGGAATGAAAATGATCCCCATTGGGATCTTGGGAGCCCTGCATTGAAGAAGAGTGAAAGTCATCCTCATCACTTGTTCACCTGACCAGTACAGTTTCTGAACAAGAAATACACTTTTAGAGTATTTAAGCTAAGAAATGAATGTCATTAGCATCATTATTATCATCATTACACTTCCCTTCAATAGAAAAGATAATGTTGACGCATCTCAGATGTTAAATAAGAACATGCATCAAGATGAAATTGCCAAGTTCTGACTCAGTGAGATCTGTTATCAAGTAAAACAAGTAAAACATTGAAATAGGCAGAGATTCAAAAGAAGACAGCTTAAAATTACCACCAGCACATAAAAGACTTATACTTTTCCTTCCCTAGAGGCTCTTATTTAAACCTTTTCTTAATAGCACAATACATTTTCTCTAAATTCTAACACACAAAAAGAAAAAAAGCTCTTAGATTGCTTTAGTTATGTTCCAAAAACGGTGGGGTTTTTTTCTTCTTGAAACATAAGAAAAATGACCTGCTATTCTTTTAACCTCTATTTTACCCTTCATTTAAAGCAAATGCTTTCATTGAAATATGACTGATCACCTTAAACCCTACTTTGAAAAAAAAGAATTTGGAAACCCAAATCCAAAAATGTTTAAGTACAGACACTGTCAGCAGAATCCAGATTTCCTAGAAAATGCAGCTGTTGGAGGGTGAAGACCATGGAGATTGTGTCTCAGACTAAGGATAAGCACTGAGGAAAGACTCTTCACCTCATCCGATTTCCCTTCCACCATCTCTGGACCCTTGGACACAGAGACTGAGGTGCACAAGTGTCAAGATATAATCTTCATGAGTCACTTTATCTTCCAGACATACACCTTTCTTGTTCCATAAAAATAAATGTCAACATATCCCTAATCTTCTTTCACTGCAAATTAACCACCAGGCATTGTGTCTCCAGTGGTATCTCAACAGAATTTAAAAGGAATTTCTTTTTTTTTTTTTTGAGCTTCTCAACACCATGAATAGACTCACATGTTTAAAAAAATCTTGTGGCCTATTGACAGGTTTCAGGTAATAATCCTCTTCCTAATGACACTGAAGTTAACTTGTATAGTTTTATACCTCTTTTTCTTATACAAAAAAATTCAATCACCATCTACTACTATAGTAATAGCTATAAAATATGGAAACCTATCTTTTTCAATTCCAGGGCTTTTAACAAACAGAAATAAAACTTTGTTTCAGACTAGGACTGCCTTGTCCTGGCATTCTATCGTTTCCCTTCATTCACCCCACTTGGATCTTAGAGCAAACTCTGAGGCTGGTTGTAGCTATTCATATTATTATTTAAAACATGCGAAGTTGGTGGGGGAAAGCTGTTTTTCAAGGAGGCCCGGTTAGCAGGGCTTTGGGTGTTTATCCTGAATCCATTCTCCCAAAGTCAATTAGCAGTCGGACTCTGTTGTTTCAAACCCTCAGGAGTTTTCTGGGGGAAATTCGGAACTGGCCCCTTTACACAGACGGCAGCAAGAGCTCAAAGAAGGAAGCAGACCACTTCAGGTGGGTAGGTGGTCGTTTTAATAAACAATAAATAGGCCTCACATACCAGGCTCGTGCTGGCAAGTAGATCTCCACCCCTGCCCTCCAGAATCTTGAAAATTTATGTATTCATGGGGTTCGGTCGCATTCCCCATCCCAATGGTCTCAACAACATTGCTCTCTCAAGTCTGCGTCCCTGAAAACAGCTCTCACGGTGGGAATAGTAGGTGGAACATGCATACATACATCCCAAGGACAGGGGTGGGGTTAGGAGCCTCTGATTGCCCGGGTTCAGCTTGTGGGGCAAACCAGAGGTCACGTCCTCTCGATGACCTCCTTCAACAACTTCAGTTTAATTTGGAATAACAGCGTGCTTTGTTCACCATCTCTCCTTCCTCCTTCTTGCTGCACGGAATTGTTACCTGATGGCTGAACTTCCTGCCATGAAGTGGCCTTGAGGATGGAAGCTAGGAGCCAGGGAAGTCATTGGTCACCCAACCATCCCTTCACCCTGGAACACTTACCTTTTAAATGAGAAAAAAATATTTTCTATCTTATTTAAACCCCTATCATTTTGTAGCTTTTAGCCTATGCAGCTACAACTAGCCTAACTGATACAGAAACAAACACCAAACAGGCAGGTGACTCTAGAGCTCTGGTTTTTCCCACGTCCATTCTCCAGCGGCCTTCAGTGCTCTGGGCCAGCAGGTTAGACAAAAGGTCCTTTGTTTTTTTCCATTTTTCCATGTATTTTCTCTGAAGAAATCACTGGTCCTCAGTCATTCTACCTATTCAGAATCACTCTAGAAACACTGATTTTCATGAAAAAGAATATACTTAATGTGTTTGGGAGGGTAAGTCATGAGGGACCTAGCAGAGTGATGCATTTTAATAAAAATCAGTCCCAGTGCTACTGTAGCAGTTAAATAATTAGAAATAAATGTTGCCATGTATGTCAATCTATGATGATTTACAGACTGCAAAGTTTTGCTTTTTCTCATTTAAATACCATCTTTTATGTTAATGTTGACATTCTAATGTGCTGGGGAATTTTCATTTTTCATCTAACTAAATAACGTGACTAAAAGGAGAGAAATACATTTCAGTGTTCGAATTTTAAAAACTGAACTAAGTAAATAAATAATCCCATGATCACTGTGGCCCCAGCTTTACAGTGCCCAGCTGAGTCGTAGAGACACAAGGTAACACTGAGCTGGAATTTTGCGTTCACAAAAAGAGCAGCAGGTTAACACTTCAAGGCAAATCAAAATTTGAATCCATTTGTACATGTATATGTTGGTTAAATACAGATATCTTACAAACATGTATGCATTTCCCTATTATATACCACGCCATTGGTGCATACTGAGCATCAGATTCCCATATACAAATATGTGCAAAGAGCAGAGAAGAACAGCTAAGCCAAGCAACAGATGGCAGTGATTATGTTATGAATTAAAAAAGAAAAATAACTTGGAAAATGATTTACTTAAAATTGTAGTAAAAGTTTTTCAGATCATCAGTGTGAATATGGAAAACACACACCTTTTGCTTGACTACAGAGAAAAAGAATGAAAATGCCTTTAAAAAAGTAGTCACTTTCAATTTGGCGGTAGTTATCAAAAGAGAAATTAAGTTGCCAAAAAGACAATGAAGAGAACCTCCATACTCCAATGAGCTACATTCTGCTGTTGAGCTGTACTGCAGCTGGACCTTCCAAAGGATGAAACACTGTGAGACTGGCCATGATTCCACCTTCTAATTCTAACAATACCATATGAGTATAATAATTCTATCTCCTGCTACCTGTTCAATTTAGTTTATCAGAGAAAATATAATTTTCAGTTGTGTGCAAGGATAGACAGACATTTTAAGTAAAGGTCAGAGAGTAAATATTTTAGGCTTTACAGGCCTGATGGTCTCTATCAGAACTATTCAGCTCCACCATTGTAGACTGCAAACAGCCATACACCAAATATAGATGACAGGGTGTGTCTGTGTTCCAATAAAAATTTATTTACAAACACAGGTAGCAAGCTAGATTTGGCCGGTAGCCTTCAGTTTGCAAACCTCTGTTTTCTATAAGAAGAAAAAAGTACAGTATTTTTTAACCTTTCCCTTAAACTAATTGAATATGTATTATCTCAGAAGTGTATCATTTCTTTATTTTTCCGTGGTGTAGAAAGGAAAGCTTTAATTAGTTCTACTACTATACTATAAACAAGTAAGCCCACATTAACACAGCAGACCTGAAGCAGGATATGTCTTATGTATGAAGACAGATAACTGAATTAGGTGATAAATACAAGTGAATACAAAATTTTGGTCTGAAACAACACCATGGCAACAAAAACAGCCTGGCAAGAGCAAAACCTGACAATAAAGAAAATCACCAGCAAGACACATATTCCCCATAAAATAATTTTTGGTGTATCTGATCTATAACTATTCAAATTAATCTTTCCTGCAAATATGTGAGAAATTCAGCTATTAAAATAGCATTTCTCATTAGCATTATTCATATAAATGAAATATAAAACTGCACCAAACAAATATAGATAAAGTCTAGATTTCATTATAGATGGCTAAGATATGGTCTGTAGGGTTTCTCTTTAACTCCATATTTCCCCAAGAATAGTATAGTAATTCAAATGATATTGACTTCATACTCTATGATAGGTAATCTATAGAACCCTATAATTAGTTGTCTCTCTTTACACCAATATATGAGGTCTGTCTGGAAAAAGTCCAACCATTGTTAATGCAATGAGAATGGTTTGTGCAACATCAATGTAATCTGACAGCCAAGGACAGTGGACTAGAATGTACTTGCATGAACAATGAGGACTTCACTGTACTAGTCAGTTGGGGCAGTAGATGCTGTTGAGTGAGCACACGTACAGTGTTGCCATCGTATTCAAAATGGTTGAGCAAATAGAGCAATGAATCTGCATAAAATTTTACATTAAGCTTGAACATTCCTCTGTGGAAATCATTCAGATGATTCAGAAGACTGCAGCTGTGGCCAACCAGTGATTGGCAGCTTCATCACAACAACTCCCCCGTCACACATCACATCTTGGGCAGGTGCAGAGTTTTGGCTGAAATATCAAATCACCCAGGTGACTCAGCCACCCTACGGCCTAGATTTGGCACCATGCAACTTCTGGTTTTCTGGCTTCTCCCAAAACTAAAATCACCTTTGAAAGGGAAGAGATTTAAGATCATTGATAAGATTCAGGAAAATACAACGGGGTAGCTGACAGTGATTGGGAGAACTGTGTGAGGTCCCAAGGTACCTACTTTGAAAGGGACTGAGTTGTCATTGTTCTATGTACAATGTTTTTGTATCTTGTATCTTCTTCAATAAATGTCTCCATTTTTCATATGACATGGCTGGATACTTTCTGGATAGACCTCATATGGAAGCTAGTAAACTAGTAAATGGGAAGCTTATGGTATCAGTTGTCACTTTGCTATTCAATCTGAGGTCCACATACCTGCAGCATCAACACCACTTGGAAGCTTGTTAAAGACACAGATTCATAGGCTCTATCTCAGACCTATTGTATCAGAGGGTACATTTTAGCCAAAAGCCCAAGGAATTGGAATTGATGTGCAAACTGAAATTGAGAAATACCTGTGTAGTGTATCAGTTCCATCGTCAAGTGCATGATTTTTCCAACGCCAAGGAAGTCCTGGTTCCATCTTCCTTAGCATTTAATTTCTTATCAAGGAATACCTTGGCATTGAGGAGAATCCAATTATTTTATTATATATAAAACAATCATTTTCATCTCCTGCGATGTACATTTCTGGCAAAATAGCTGAAGCCACATGCTGAACTTTGATGGACTGATGAATTTGGGAAAAAACCCATACTGATTCCACTCTCAATGGTAACATATCAATCAGCGAGTTACTCATGTTCAAATATTTTTGTGTGCTATGACAGAGGACTAAGATTGAAGCAAATAAAAAGGCTAAAATATTCCTTAAATAATTTCTGCACTCAGAGAATTCACCTGTCTGAATGCCTTCCTTCTTTTTCATCCCTGAATGTTCAGAGAATTGATTTTTGTCCTGATAGTACAATGACCAATACTACTTGTAAAAAGGTACTACATGATTCTAAGTTGCTAATATTTCTATTTAAAATTTTAAATATTTAGATTATCTATTTGCATAATTATCTGACTCCATTGTATATATTTAATTAAATCCCTCATTTAATAAAATATATTTATAAATTTTCATAGGACCAATTATTATCTTTGTCCATTTTTGAAAGCATGTGTGTTTTAGTAATAAAATATAACTTGTATGTATGTATTGTATACTGGATAGCCAGTTCCTTCTAGGCTAAAATCCTGTACAGCATGTTACAAAGCAATCCAAGATTAGGGCAAGTACAGGAGAAGATGATGCAATAATGCGATGCGCTAGACATGAGATGTGTGAGGCTGCTGCACATAACAGGACATGCTGTTTTACTGCAAGCGTTCCCTGTAAGTAGGAAGAGTGCACGTCAGAATAATCGCAACAGTACAGCATAGCGCACACATCAGCCAGTAACATAGTCACATATCCCCATTACCAAGTATTATGTGCTGTACATAACTGTATGCACTGTCCTTTTCTGTGACTGGCAGCACAGTAGGTTTGTCTACACCAGCATCACCACAAACACATGAGTGATGCATTACACCATGTTGCCAGGATGGCTACCAGTCACTGGCGATAGGAATTTTTCAGGTCCATTATAACCTTTTGGGACCACCATCACACATGTGATTCCTCATTGACCGAAACATTGTTTTTTGGTGCATGACTGTATTTGATTTATTTTTTAACACAGAAAAGGCAGAAGGAGATGGTTGGTGACTGAGTTTTTGTTGACTGTCCTTAGCTGTAAAGTGGCTTGTCAGGTTCTCAAGAATGTGAGATGAAATCTACAGAAAAAAGTTAGACAAAGAGCTGCATCTCAAGAACAGCTGCTTGGTGACGGTGAGGCCACCAGAGTGTGTGAGTGCGAGTGTCCACGTTTCGAAGCTCTCACGCACCTGCTGAACTGGACGTCATGTATCTTCGTATTTCAGAACATTGAACCAATAACAGCAGTGTCACAGATACATTGTTTTTAACACTTAAATTTTATTTTCATCAGATTACACAGTTAATTTCTAAGTGACGACTCAATCCATAAAACTTCTTATAAGTAGAAAGAGCTCCTGTCTGAAACCCACTACATTTGTCTCTCTTAGTGTACAAATACTGTCAATTATTTTCCCTGATTCTCTCGGCATTTGAATCTGTGTCATTGAAAAATATATTTATATTACTACTTACTGATTCACTCTGTTAACTATCTGTTGACTGGTCAATAGAGAACGTGCGTAAATTGCTCTTTTCAATATATGTCACCTTTCTCTTACCTCATTATCTCAACATGGATGCAGATCTATCTTGATTCTAGTTATTTCTACATTTCATATTTACATGTTATTGCCATATAAACTTGAATATACTTTGAAAGCTGTCCACTTCTCTAAGCATATGACTGCTACGTTTCATAATACCTAACGCTGGCTTAGATATTACCATACCAAGCAGCTGCGTCTGTTGCATTCTCAAATACCTAAAACAATTGGTGGGATTATAGTTGCTGTTTTCTTAATTATCTAATTTTATATTTTCTGTAGTGATTTAAGTAATTTCACTGTAACTATCTGGTTTGACTCTCCCAATAATATATGTTAATTCTGTTTTCTCCATATTCAGTATTTATACAAGTAAAAAAATGTTGTTAACAAAGGCAAAGAAAAATATATTATGGTCATTGATCTAAATTTCTCTTTGAAGCTTTGTGTTTTAACGAAGAAATAGTCCACAGCTGCAGAAGCCAAGAATTTTACATACCCCGAGCTCCCCTTTACACCACACATGTGCTTTTTAGTGATTAGCGATACAAGTAAATGTGCTACAAAACTGCCCTTTGTATTAAGGCCCATACTTCTTAATATGATTAATAAAATTAACTCCACTCCCTCTAAAAATACAAGCAAATGAGATGGAAGTTTTCAGACAATGGCATCTGTTTATTCTGTAAATTAAATCCAATGTGTAAAATAAATAGCAGCTTAAGAATTATCCTGTTATAGGAATGGCTAAGAAGGGTGTCACACCACCAGTGACTGCATCTGATTTGATTGCCTAAGTAGCACAAATGGGATGTTTCAGATATTAGAGAAGGTATGTCAGCCAAACTTGTACATTCATAAAAATACTTGGCATGTCTTATAGATCCCTCTAAGTACAAACTTGGCTTGCTCTATGCAGGCTGCTTGTCATACTGGCATGCTGGTGAAGCGATCCAAATTTTTAAAGCTTTGCAGATGTTTTTAAGCCCTTAACTATTTCTCGTAGGAAAATTCAAATAGTGTAGTGTGGTAGACTGAATGCAAAATTGACCCCTCTTCCCTGCCTCTCTGTAGCCGTACCTTCTGCAATGTGATGGTGTGGCTTCTTCCATCCTGCAGTAGAAACTTTGCTTACTACTCAGATCTGAGTTGGTGCTGTGACTCAGTTTGTCTGTCCAAAAGAATGGTGCCAAAGTGGCCAGCATGCCAGTTCTGAGCCTTCGCCTCAACCATGTCCAGCTGCCATGAGAATAGGCCATGGCTTGCCTGCTGGAGGGATGTGAGAAACCAATGAAGGAAAGCTTAGTCATTCCAGCTGAACCCACCCTAGACCAGCTGGGAGTCTCCTCACTCTCAAGCATGTGATAGAACCCAGCAAAGGTCAACCGAGTTGCCTCCCAACCCACAGCAGACTGCAGTCAGAAATGTGTCCAACCAGTATCAGAGCCCTGTCCCACGGACCCACATACTCATAAGCAGTCATAAATGTCTGCTGTTTCAAACCGCTAGGTTTTGGAGTGATTTATAGCACAGCATTGTAGCAGCAGTGGAGAAATGATACAAGTATGGATGTCTCTAGCTATTAAACCAAAATCTCACTAAATGTACAGAAGACTTTTTAAAAAGTCAGTTCTTGAGTGTTCTTTCCTTGCAAATTCGAGGTTTCTTCCACTTGGTCAAAGTCATTCAGGTCATGACTTTCTAATTGTCTTTATAAAAATCCTAAAAATTCCATTGTCACAGATTAGGATTTTGATTCTACTATTAGTCAAGAGGAACAAAACAATATTTATGTAACATGAAAATGAATTGATGTATCAAATGATATGACTCATGTACTACCCTAAGGAGTAACTTTCATTTTCAAGACACTTGATCTTTTTTAAGTGCCTATTCTTTTAGTTTCAGAGAAAATTCAGGATGTACTTTATCATCCCCATTTCTCATACAGGAAATGTGAATCTTAAAACGGATGTGACCTTCTTATTTTTATGCAACTTTTCATGGAATCAAAGTACCTTTCTTCCAGTTCAGTTAAGACATGCTACTTCATGAGTCCCAGGAACAATTCTGGAGAGAACAAAAGACACTATAAACCCTTTCAAATATTTAATATTAATTTATGTGTTTGATAGCTATATCATATAGTTAGATACCACTTCAGAGATTTCAAAACCCTCAGGATGTAGGAAGAAAAGTTAAATGTCTCTTTCCGTCGATGGAGATGCCAAAGTTTAGGTAGGTTAATGAGTTAGCCAGGACCACACAATGATGGAACCTGATGTGTTTCATCCCAGATTTTAGACACCAACACCAGAAGCTCTTTGCTTGACAGAGATTTATTCAGGTCATTTATTTGATATTCTGGGTGTACATGATGCACACCAATACAGCTGAGATCACCGTGGCCCAAGAGAAAAAGCCATGCCGAGTTAAAAGGGAGACTCCTGCTGGCTTAGCTAGGCTGAGCAGTTTTGAGACTTTGCAAGTGAGGACTCCCTCACACACACCACACAGAAGACTCTATTCATGAATAAATAGACCAGATTGATTCTTTGGCTTCTGTTGGGTGTGTTGCTTGGAGTTCATAGGACAATCTTTGAATCAGTATTTTGTTCTCTAAAGAAGGAGGGGTAACTATACTGTCACATTCAATTAATGAAGAATATCCTTTGATACTAACAGTGTGAATAGATTGAGCCTGTATTTCTATGCTAAGGATATGCCCGCTGTTCTCTAGAATATCTTGGATACAAATTACAGCCTGCAGCTCTCTGGAGCGCAAGGCTGTAGCCACAACTGACAGCTGCATGCAGTGTAAGTGGTAGGTTAAGACCCCATCTGTGAATGCTTCTTGACAAGAGCAAGTTACTCTTCCAAAGACTGGCAGCGGTTCTATTGGCACATCAGGTCCTTCCAAGTATATCAGCTTCCTCCGTCTCCTGTCAAGCATAGGATAAGTACTCCAGTGAGTCTTCACTTCTGTTATTTAAGGCTTGGAATAGCAAACTCTCCATGCCAAATGTCTTCTGCTGACCCCTCTCCCCACCACCCCCTGCCAGATGCACTCTTTATCCTTCTCCATTCTACCTTTTGTTCTGGCGTCTAGAATGCCAGTCTGGATGGATTTGTCATCAGAAATATCGTGCTCTCTGTCTTGAAGTTAGCTTCAGCCCTGGGGTCCACCAGGATGAGACGAGAGAAGGGAAGGAGGATAAACTGAGGGTATTAGTTGCCCTGGCTCCCCTCTTACTAGATCTCTGTAAGTTAGTTGGTCCCATCTACGGAGGACCCCAGCGCCAACCAAACTGAACTTACCACTCTCTCCATGGGTTTTGGGAACTACTTCTCATTACTTCTTTAAGTCTAAGAGTAGTAGCAGCTCCCTGCTGTTATTATTAGACCCAGGGTTCTGCACGATCCCTTGTTTTTCTCCGTAACCTTTACAGTAACCCCTTTATTACCCTTCTTTAATTATTCTCTGTAAGTGCGTCATCTGCTTCCTGCTGGGACCCCTGACACATATTTTGCTGGACGGCATCCCACTGGACCCATTCAAGGTTATTGTGTTCATTTATTTAATAGCACATGCGACATGATCATTGCATTTTAATAAACAGTCTACACGCTGTATTGAACAACCTAAGAACTTATTTTTCACACCAGCCATATGTGACTTAACTTTGTGACCACTGGCAATTAAATTTTATTTTAATTTTTTGTCATTTGATATATGCCAGGTGCTAAGATCTAGGTATGCAAAAATAAATAATACAAGACACCACCCTCACATAGTTCATAATCTTAACGGGTGTGGTAGAGACGTAAATAAAGACCTGTAACACAATATGATAAAGGCTATATGGTGTTATATATGAGAGTTCCATTTCTTGTTTAGTAAATGAGCACAATGATATCCATCCCACTGATTTACAAGATGAGAAAATAAATCATTAGATGATACAGGTGAAAACATTTTGACACACTTAAGAATATTCAACAGTAAAGTTATTACTAGAAGTATCGCTATCATTATGTTATTATGTTACTTACTTTACTGCTTACTCTTTTAGAATGAATTAATTACAATGTTTGCTCCTCTATGGTCTTATCAACAGCTTAGGTATTATTCCTTTCCAGTAAAAATTTTGTTTAGCATGAGTTTAAAGAAATAAGAACAAATACCTTGAACATCTAATCTTGTGAATTTAATCTCATCCTCAGCAAGCAGTATTTATGATAGACTATAAAAATTAAATCACAGTATTAGTGAAATCCTGTTCATTCCATTGAGGCATAAAAAACTCTGCCCAGATATGAGTTTGAAGATATTGCTTCATCTAGTTTAAAAAGCAATTAATAAAATAGTTTACTGGTTGCACTCAGGTGGCCTTCTCTGAATATAAATGATCTTCTGCATCTTTATCTAACCTGCTAACAGAAACTATCTGATTAAAAAATGAGGATCAATGTTTTCCTCAAAACATGCAGAGATTACGTCTAGTGCACAATTTTTATCTCCCCTTTCTTAGAGCAATAAAAATCTCTTTCTTTATTCCATGGGACTCTATGTGATTTAGGTGAGGCAGCTCATTTTTACATTGTTCCGTCTTAGGAACATGCGACCCAGGTCTGAAAAATCAAAGAATCCCAAACACCTGGCCACGGGCTTGGTTTAGGATTGTTCATGTGACCCAAGACAGGCCAATCAGAATCTTCACTGAAACTATTTTCCTGCAATTGCAACAAGCTGGAAAGAATTCCCTGTATCACTGAGATTGGTAACATGAGAGAATAGACATCCTGTCCACCATGAGGAGAGAACCCATCCAAAAGACAGAGAATGAGATAGATGATTCATCTACAAATCAAGACAGACATACCCCATGAGCTTTTCAGTTACATTAGCAGACAAAGAAATAAATCTTTTTTTTTTTTTTTTGCTTAAGCTAATTTGATTTAAGTACCTGGCACTGACAATCAAGTCTTCATTGTTGCATATTGCCATGTAGCTTAAGATAAAAATGACTGAATGAATTGAAAGTTAGGATTCACCTTTTCTCTTAAGAAAATTTGGGGGGAAAAGACTTAGAAATATATTCTAATTACTACCTTCAGAGCAACATATGATAATTTTGCAAGTATAAAACAAAAACAGGAAGCTATAATCCAGGAATGAGGGGGAAAAAGGACTCATGTAAATTGAAGTATAATTACCAAATAAAATGTTAAATTGAGGGGCTAGGAGAAAAAAATCATTTACTGTTCAGGTACATAAAATTATTCATTCAGTCAAGGAATATTAGTTAAGCTCCTACCATGTGCCTGGGTCTGATATTACATAGTAGGTGCTGGGGTTGTACTAGTGGAGATATACATAGGCTCCTGTGTCCAGAACAGGAAGCCACGGGGGCACCAGAGGCAGATCAATGGGTTTAACTTACTATTACAAGGACTCCGTTTTACTCTCAGAGAAATGGGGAGCCACTGCATTTCTTTGAGTCAGAATGCCTTAATTTGCTCATTCTGGCTACTATTTTGGGAAGAGATTACAAAAAGCCAAGACTAAAAGCCCAAATACAAATAAAAAGAGAAAAAATATTTTAAAGAATAGTTTAAATCATCAAGGGTGAGTTTATGGGATGTAGTATCCACACAATAGAAGTTCCAGAGACAGGGTTGAAGACTGGCAGAAATACAGAAATTATAGCAACAAATTTCCCATTGCCAAATTAAAACATGAGTCTTCTGCCTAAAAGCCTCACTGAAATTTGGATAAATGAAAAAAATCCATTTCTGAAATCAATTAAAGAACAACAACAACGATAAGAGCCCATAAGCTTTCAAAGAGGAAAAGTACTGATAAGGTGGTTTCCCAAGAAATTTTAGAAAGAATGACATCAGATTACTCATCAGTAATGACAGATGCCAGAAGATGATATACAATGTCTTTCGAGTTTGGAGCACAAATTATTTGGAACTAAGAATTCCAGCTCGGTCCAACTACCAATAGAGTAAGGGGAAAATAAAGAATGGTTTCTGACATGAAATGATGCAAATAGATTTTTCTGAAAATTCTACTTGAGGATGTACCTCAGCCAAATACAGAGGAAATTAAAGAACATCGAGGACATTGGAAGCAAGCAAATAATAAGAACCAGGGATAAGTATATTATTTAAAAACATAAAGATAACCATGAAATAACTAATAGTTAAAACAAAACTAGCAAAAGCTGACAGGGAAGGAAGTAAATAGGAAAGAGGCAGAAAGGAGATAAATTACTTTTCTTAATTAGTGCCAGTAGACAATTTAAAGTTTGCAAGAGGAAATATAAAAATTAACATAATTACTTAAAATTACGAACAATTCATAGAAGAGTTAAAAATGGTTCTGTCTGAGAAGTGGGGCTGGACAGTCAGAAAGGAGGGAATTACTCTTCATTTATACAGTTCCATTTTTAACTTTTATTTCAATATGTATTTGTTATTTTTAAAAGAAGTTAACAAAAACTTCAAATTTTGGTTATCTGATTCTCATTTTCAGGGGAACTTTTATATATTGAATTTCATGAACTAAAATAAACTGATAAACAAAATAGAAACAGAGGCACCCACACAGGGAACAGACTGACAGCTGTTGGGAGTGGGGTTGGAGGGCTGGATGAAAGAGGGTAAAGGGATTAAACATATATATATATATATACATATATGCTTATATATATGCTTATATGTATACACACACATACATACACACAACAGCATGGTGATAGCCAGAGGGAGAGGGGAGTGGGGGACAGGTGGAGGTGGACAAAACTGAGGGGGGAACTACGGACAGAAAGAGACTTTGCTTGGGGTGGTAGGCCCACGATGCAATGTACAGATGACGTTTTGTCGAGTTGTATTTTAAAAACTCTTTTTTAAATTTTTTATTTTAGTTGTTGTTCAAGTACAGTTTTCTGTCTTTTACTCCCATCCCAGTCCACCCCCCAATGCTCCCCTCCTCCCTCCCATTTCCATCTCCCTTAGTTTTTGTCCACGTGTCCTTTATATTTGTTCCTGTGACCCTTTCCCCTTTTCCCCTGAAAGACAAATACCATATGACCTCACCTTTAACAGGAAGCTGAGCAACAAAACAAACAAGCAAGCAAAATATAACCAAAGACATTGAAATAGAAAACAGGCTGAGAGGGGAGGGAATTTCGAGTTGTATACTGTATGGTTTTGTGAACTAGTGTCACCCCAAAAACTTCAATTTAAAAAAGGAAAGAAAAAAGTAGAATGCATTACAAAGAAATCCAGAAAACATTCATGAGTGATGTATGACATCTAAAGTGTGGCTACGAGAGGCACTGATGAACACCGGAACTCTTACATGTTATAACGGAATGGACAGACCTGAATTGAAAAGGCTAGCTACTGAAAAGGCAGGTCTTTCCCCCTAAGTTAAGCTGCTTCCTAGAATACAATAGGCAAGTAGGCCAGAAATAACTAGTTATTTGAGCTCATAACAAATTTTAAATTCTGTAATTAGTTTGTGAGGTTGCAACTAAAACAATACAATATATATTATCCCCCCCACGTTATACTTGTCTCAGCTAATTATAGAAAATAATTTCACAAAGATTAACTCAAAATATTGTTGAATGTGTATCGTAAGAACAGGAGTAGAGATCTCATGAGATTTCTAATTTGCCATGTGTTAGTCACTGAAAAAAGAGAACTGGTGTATATTTTTCCACTTTTTCAAAAACTTTATGTGGTAGCTGTTTTACAGATAAGAAATACCAGACTTAGAAATAAGCCCACTAAAATATGAAAAGAAGATATGACTACCACAAGAGTGTTTACAGTGCGTATGTAGCAAAAACATTTTTCTAATTTTCCCTGCTGACTTTCAAGTGAGAGATTCGTGAAAGGTAAGCAGATTCCCAGGAGCTCTGTGCACTGCTTAGTGAGGCAGCTTGTAGCAGGTGGGCTAGGATGGCTGCCCTTATGAATGGTCTTCTACCATCGGCGGCCTGACAAATCTCCCTGCAATTTCACGTTTCCTTTGCAGCACGTTTCTGACGTCCATTCTCTTCGACTGAAAATGACCCCCTTTTGTTCTGCATACAATCCTTGTCATTTGAGATCAGAAGGACTCTTGTTTCCTCATGTGTTTGGTCATGGGGGGCTAGAATCCACCCCATTCTCCCCATGCCAGGCTGTGTATCCAGTGGATTGCATCTTCAGGGACAAAGTCCATTCTGTTTGCAGAAAAGCCCGCACCTGTGAGGTTACACTTTGCACCTGTCTGGTGGGAAGCTTAGTGCTTTTTCCTCTTTTGCTATGGACTGTTCTGTAGTAACAGAATAACAGCATCATGTCATCTCGATGCCATCACAATTGAACCCAGGCTAAAGTGAGATAATTGTAGGTTCACATCCAGTTTCAAGAAGTGATACAGAAAGAGCCTGTGTATGTTTTATCCAATTTCCCCCAAAGATAACACCTTGGAAACAACAATGCAATGTCACAAGCAAGTTATTGACATTGATGCAGTGAAGATAAGAAAAGTTCCATCACCATAGGACTCCCTCAGGTTGTCCTTTTGCAGCCATGTCCCCTTAACCCTGGTGACCACTAATCTGTTCTGCAAACATTTTCTCCCATTATGCAGCTTGTCTTTTCATCTTCTTGACAAAATTCTTCAAAAAATGTTTTTAAACTTGGGGAAGTCCAATTTATGACAGACTATATTTTATTTTATTTTTGCTCATGGATGATAGACCTATTGCTTCAGCACCATTTGTTGAGAAGGCTGTTTTTTTCCTTCCTTGCATTGCTTTAGCAAAGTTGTCAAAATTCAGCTGGGGATATGTGTGCGGATCCATCTCTTCGTTCTCTATTCTGTTCAATTGATCTGTGTGTCTCTTTCTCTCTCAATACCACAGCCTTGACCCGTGTAGTTAGAGAAACATTCTTAAAATCAAGCAAACCAATTCCTCCCACTTTAGACTTTTTCAACTTTTTTTTTGGGTATGATGAAAATATTCTGAAATTAGATTGTGGTGATAGTTGTATAATGTGATGAATGTACTGAAAACCACTGTACAGTATACTTGTAATGGGTAAGTTTTATAGTATGTGAATTATATCACAATAATTTGAAGTGAATGTGCAAAGTCCTGCAAAAACTAAACAAGTCTCTGCTGGTCAAGAGAATCCTCACGTGCAGGATTCGCCTCTGTGAGCTGCCCCTCAGACCTCTTTTCTGGTTTGGTGCACTGGCTGTCTCATTGGCCTGAAGTTTACTCCTGCCCTATTAGAGAGTGCATGAGAGCTCTTGATGGGCCTGAAATTTTGCTCTAGGTCTTTAGGTCACCTCAGAATATCTAAATTCTTTTCCTACTTCACCTACGCAGTTGAATGTGTTTTACGTAATTTCTACGAAGTCTTTGATTCTTGCATTTGTGCAGTTTGATTTCTGACTAGGTGCTTGGCTAATACACTGCATTTCCTCTCTGCTGTTCAACTCTGGGCTTCTATCATACTGGCCTATCTCGTTATGCAAACTTCTTATCCATACCTTTAGTTTCTATTCGCCCTGTGATCACCATCTACGTGTAGCTCAAAAGTCTCCAAATTTCTTGACCTTGCACTCCATCAGTAAAAAATTTTTCACATGTTATTACAATGTAGTTCTGTCTATAAATTACTTATATCTACTAATATATTATATTGTCAGATTATTTATTATTGCATTAAAAACCTCACAAGTCCTAAAATAATGTAAAACAACATATATATTCTTATGTTCATGTACTTTGTGGGTCATGAATTTGGAGAGGGAATGGTTTGTCTTTGCTCCATAATTCCTTAGACCTTCATTTGGGAAGTCGCAAATAGCTGGGAGTGACTCAAAAGGCCCAGGTCTGAAGTTATCTGAAAGCTTCTTTACTCCCATGTCTGGTGCCTAGGCTGGTTTCAACAGTACTTTTGAAGGATCAGGGTATTTTATGGCTCCTTCTCCCTAGGAGTGTGGTGGTCTCAGGATATTTGGACTTTTTACATGGTGGCTCAGGGTTGCAAGAGAAAGTGCTTCAGCCAGCAAAATGAAGGCTGCAGGGCCTTTTATGACTTAGCCTGGGAGGGCACATAGTCTTCCTCCTGCCATGCTCTCTCGATATAAATAAATTCAAACTCCAGAGCGGGGACAAGGAAGGACCTACCTCTTCATGACAGTGGTGTCAAAGAAATATGGCTATGTTTTAAATCTTGGGCTTATGCACATTACATATATTTAAAATGTAAACTTAAAAGCATGAGATGAAAATAAACATAAATATAAGTTGCAAGATTTTCTTTTTGCCCCCCTGAATCATTGTTTTGGGTATGGACCCCACATTGGAGATCCATTGGTCTAAATAAGTATACAACATATCCCGGCCACAGCCTTAATGATGCTTTCACATGTGGGACACACCCTGCAAGGCCACAGGAGTAAACAAGGTGGAGAATTTCAAAAGAATAAGAAAGTGGAGAGAAAGGTAACCATGGGGATAGAAACCACCCTGGTACTTGTGGAAATCTTAAGGAGGGCAAGGAAATTTGTTTAAAACTCAGGGTGGGGATGCAGGCCAATTTTGTAAATCTCAAAGGACATAATGTAATGTTTGGTTACAAAAGCACAAAGATAGCAAAAGAGTTGGCTGGCACTCAGCCAAGAGTCCAGTTTCTTCCAGTCCTTGTTGGCAAAGTAAAGGAACCTGACTCAGCTGCCTGTAAAATGAGATCAGGAGAATCTGCAAGCACGGTCAACACAAAACAATGCTAGTTTCTAGCATCGACTGTTCTGCCCCATACATTCCCCACGATCACAACAGTTTCAACAGGAAAAGCATTCAGTCTCAAAGGGAATGCACAGCAAAGAATGTGCAAGATGACCTATTAGAACACGGCAAGAAAATATTAGAACTTCTAGTTCTATTTTTTAATGTTTTAAAATGTGTGAACTGCATTAGTATAGAATGCATGCATAGCATTGAGAGATAAACGTACTTTAAAGATGGTGTACACAAGTTATTTTTACTGATGAGCTCTTGAAGACTGAAATGTTGGCTATTACAGATTTAGGGGATTAAATGTGGTTTTAGGGCACCCAGAAATTAAAAGTAAAAGTGAATCAGACGCTTCCAGGGTAGGCTAGCAGTCAACAAAGCTGCTGGCCTCCAGGGAAACCAGCAGGTTTTCCTCCAGTTTTTCTGTGTGTCCCACAGCAGTTAGTTGCCTTTAGGACTCTGCTAGGTAGAGAAATGCTAAGATGAATTATGCAAATTCCTTGGGGAAAAATATGTGGCTAGAGGACAAGATTCCTTATTATTAAATATTAAATTGGCCCACATGTCACTGCAAACCACGAATCCTGACAGGTATATATTGATACTTTCCTGATTTTTCCACTTCTGGGCAGTTGACAAGATTCGAATGCACAGTATTGTGTTTTACCAGGAACTTTACATATGTTAATTTACTTGATCCTCGTTACATCTCTGTAACAATAGCTAATATTACTCCCATTTTTTCAGGAAAAGAACCGGAGGCTTTGTAATTTGCTTAATATCCCACAGCTAAGAAGAAAAGAGCCAGTTTCTCTTCACTCCAAATGCCATGTTCTCAGGCCACGGTTCTTGCCATCTAGATAAAAAAGCTTTTGAAGCCCTCAGATTCCAAAAAGGTATTTTTCCTCTGTGTTTTGGAGCAAAGGAGAGGCCCAGAGGCCTAACATTTCAGAATGGAAGGGGGAACATTAAAAGATTATCAAAATTTATCTTAAAAAGAGAAAGTGAGAACATTAAAACTATGGTCACAGCATTAAATTGTTGACCTTTGAACGATTTGTGGAGCTCTCTTTGACACTCAGCAACTGAATACTGAATTACAAAAATGCTAATTGGGAAAAGTTCATTGTTGTCTCCATCTCATTAAACCAATATTGTAAGACAATTCACAAGAGCAGATGACTATGCAATTTCCATGCATGATTTGTTTGCTAAGTGTCTCAGACCTGGATTCCATTTATTTTCCAATTCAGAGCTAAATATATACATGACAAAAAAAAAAAAAACCTCAGTCTAGAAAAAGGGTCAATGAGGGTTTGATGAAAAAGGTCAGTGGGGGCTTCTTTACCAGGAATCTCATTGGACAGAGGGCATATCTCCCCCAAAAGGTGCATGCGCCTCAAAGCATGCTATTAAATGATAAGGAGGATGAAAAATGTAATTTCTCCAGAATAATTTTTGCAACTACAGAAATATCTTGCACAAGTGGACACTCAATTCTTTCCAGTTCATTCCTAAATGTACATTGCTGCGGCCTGTGATGAAATACTTAGAATATTGGAGAGACTGTGTCTCCTGGGAGTTGCAGATAACAGCCTATTGCCTGTAGTGTTCATATATCTATTGTCTGAAGAGTTGAAAAAACACGACATGACTGTAAGTATGAGTGAAAATCGAGTCAGTACAGTGGACTTGGAAACAAAACTACTAATAAATTACAAAAGAAAAGAACAGATACTGGCTGAAAAATTTCAGGGGAGGTGGTAAGATGAGACATTTGAAGGTAGTTTTTTTTAAAGAGAAAAGTAATAGGATGATAATATTCCCTATATAAAATTGATTACAATACGTAAATGTTCCATTAAATATTGGTAGTATTTTATATACTCAATTTCTGTTTCAGGGATGTTAAGTAGACAAAACACTTGTGAAAAATGGAAGCATTTAGTAAGTAAATTAGAATAAAGCCACCGGAATCGGCATGGAATTACCAGACACAGGGAAGGATTATGGTAGGAGAGGCATTTGTCACCCAAGCCTGACTTGTTATCTGTTCTGAAATAATCTACATTTAAAATATAATTCCTCTCTGCTTTATCCCCTCACCTCAATCTTATTGAAATCTTCAGTTTTGCATTTCTTTCCCTGAGTCAGTAGCCTTAATCCCCTTGAAAATAAAGGTGTCCCCAGACTCAAAGGAGATGGTTAATGGAGCTTATTGAGCACTTTGCCCTTTCTAGAGCCTTTAGATAATTTGTTAATTAACCTTGATCAGAAAGAAAAAGTTTTTGCTTGTGTTCTTCATTGTTTCATCTGCATCTCCTACGTATTTTTCTATTTCTGAGTGGGCGCAGAATTATTCTAGTGCCATGCCACACTGTCCTCCCTCCTCTATCTTCTCCTTTCTCTCAAGTTCCACATTATCATCTCTCCCAGTAATATTTTTATCCCTAAGACATTTTCATTCATAAAAGCATAGGGTGCCAGTTATTAAGCACCTACTCTGTACCAGGCATTATGCCAGCTTCCCTCTATGGAGACAGATAGGGAAGAATAAGGGAAACTATTTCCGTATTTTTCCCACTTCAAGGTTTTCAATAAACATTACTTTCTCAGCTGTCAAATGCAGAGTATTACCTGCCAGCTACTGCAATCCATGAAAAATGGTTAGAATTAGAAAGGGCTGAAAGAGATTGTAAGATGTCACTTCTAGGTTTATCGGCCTTTTGTGGGTGGCAAATATATATATATATATGTTAATTCAGTACATACTTTTATATATGCATCAGAAACAAATATGCATAGTGGGCATCAGAAAGATGCCCACTATGTAAAACTGAAGAAAACTATGACAACAAACTACAGTAGTTCCTTTATCCACAGTTTTGCTTTCCAAAGTTTCAATTTCCCATGGTCAGCCACAGTCAGAAAATATCAAATGGAAAATTCCAGAAATAAAGAATTCATAAGTTTTAAAGTTTGCACCATTCTGAGTAGTGTAATGAAATGTCGCACTGTTCCTCTCCGACCTTCTCTATCCTGCCAGGAGCATGAATCATCCCTTTGACCAGTGTACTCATGCTGTATATGCTGTCTACCCATTAGTCATCACTCAACAGCCATCTGGGCTATCAGACTGGTTGAGAGAGAGAGAGAGAGAGAGACCACATTCACATAACTTTTATTACAGCATATTGTTAGAATTGTTCTATTATTATTTTATGTTCTATTATTAATTATCATTTAATTATTTCTATGCCTGACTTATAGATTAAACTTTATCATAGGCATGTATTGTAGTATAGAAAAACATATGGAATGTATTGGGTTTGGTACTATCTGTGGGTTCAAGCATCCACTGGGGGTCTTGGGATATATCCACCATGGATAATGGAGAACTACTCTTTGGTAAGGTCTGTTTTTCCCCCTTAATGCTGATACATGGTCCTATGGGCCTCTCACTGACATATCTCCAGAAAGGGATCTAATTAAAAATTTTAGCCCACTTGCCATGAATCAGTCCTGATAAAGTTTAAGTCAGTGGCATTGGAGAAAACACTTAGTGATACATTCAAGCACAGTGTATCTGATTCACAGCTTCTGGTAACAAATGTAAAGTGTTTTAAATGTTTAGAAATAAGAACTTCTTAATGTTTAATCTGAATCCACTATGTTAGGACTCAGATCTATTTCCTTAAGGTGAACCTTAGCTATGTGAAAACAACTCTTTAATGTCTGTACTTGATATACTTCGTCATGCATTTCATGTGATTAGTTACTAAGATGTAGAGTCCCTTGCCTGTGTGTAAGTAATCTGATTCTTACAACAGTATTTCCAGTTCCATTTACATTTTTAACTTCAACATAATATTTTTCTTGTTATTATATTAAAATAAGTAATTTTTAATGCGAGAACAGACGTATTATTGATAAAAATCGCGGAGTCATAGTCAAGAATGAATGCTCTAGAATCTGAAAACCTGTGTTTGAATGCTGACTTCCTCACCTGAGCAAGTGATTCCCTTTGTTTCAGTTTACCCTGTATTGAATTACAAGGAGGAATTGCTTATTCCTTAATTCCTCTTTCAGCAAAGATGGAATAATATACAGAATGAAATATCAAGAGAAAAATAAACCCTGGAAATAGCATCAGTGAGCTATGGAACGACATCAAGTGCCCTGTTTATACATGTAAACAGAGATTCCAAATGGAGAGGGGTTACTGAAAGAAAAAAAAAAGTTGAAGTTTTTCCCAACTTGATGAATACTAAAAAACAAAAAATTCAAGCTCATGAACACCAAGTCCAAGAAATATGAAAAAGTAAAACTTGGTACAGCATAATGAAATTGCTAAAAATCACAATTAAGAGAAAATCTAACAAGCAGCAAGAGGGGTGAAAAGACATTTTCTGGGTAGAGAAACAACAACAACAAAAAAAAGCAGCAGATTTTTTGTCAGAAACATTGCAAGGAGGAAGACAATTAAGCAGTATCTTGAATACTGAAACCTTCCTTTCCCTGGCCCCACCCACAAAAGAAATACTCTATCAAGGTGGAGTTCTGTACACAGAGAAAACACCTTGTAAAGAAGAAGGCAAAATAGGGATGATTTTTTCAGATATACAAAACCTGAAAGAATTCACCGCCAACAGACCCACACTGTAAGAAATCTTAAGAGAGTTCTTTGGGGCAAATGAAAAATGACACAGACAGAATTATAAATCTGCATAAAGCAATGAAAGAAACTGGAAATGGAAACTACATGCGTAAATATAGAGGATTATTTTTCTTACTGAATTTTATTTAAAAGATAATTGACTGCTTAAGCAAAAGTAATTACAATGTAATATATACTTTATAGTATAGGTATAAGTGAGCTTGTATGGCAACAATTGTAAAATCTGGAAGAGAAATGGAAGCAGATCATTGTAAGCTTCTTAAACTATAATATATGCTAAGTGGCATAATAATAATTGACAGTTGATTGTGGTACATTAGAGATTCATGCTATAAACCTAACAGGAACTATTAAACAAACAAACAAAAAGTGGTAACTAATAAGGTAATAAAGGAAATTAAATAAAAATTTGAAAATACTCAATTGATCCAAACAAAGGAAAAATAAAACAAGAATTAGGTAAAGAATTACCCAAAAGGCATTTTGGGTAAAAGAATATTACCCAAAAGACCATAACATTTTGTAATGCTAAACTATGTCAGGAGCTATGTTTGCTTACATGAAGTGAAAAGGATTTCCCACCACGAAGATCAAGGTGCTGAATGCAAAAATCAAGATGGCAATGATGCATTGTGTGCAAAAGGGACCATGTGCAAAAGGCCCAAGTGCAACAGAAGAATAACTACACAGGCCTAAAATAATGTTTAGTTGATTTTAGAGCAAGAGAAGAAGGGAGAGAAAGGAGAGAGAGAGAGAGGCAAATTTGTTGTTTCATATATTTATGCATTTATTGGTTGCTTCTTGTATGTGTGCTGACCAGGCATGGAGCCCACAACCTTGGCATATAGGGAAGATGCTGTAACCAACTGAGCTACCTGGCCAGGGCCTGCCTGAAAGAATTAAATCACTCCCTGACCCAAACTATATCTACAGAAGGCTCATTCCTCATTAAAGAAAAGGTGTTATTAGAGCATGCATTGACCCTTCTCCATTCCTTGATCAAAGAAGGAAGTGTCTGCTCTGCTTTACCAAACTCAGTCTCGCAAGAACAGCACTGAGCAGGAGGACCTCGGTTTGGATTTCTGACCCAGATTTGTGTTTTCCTGAATCTCATTTATGGTCTGAAAGACCTTCCTTTTCAAAGGTGATTTTAGTTTCTGGAAAAGCCAGAAGTTGCAGGGCGCCAAATTTGAGCTGTCAGGGGGCTGACATAAAAACCTCTGCACGAGATGTGATGCATGAGAGGACACGTTGTTTTGATGAAGTTGCCAATCACCTGTTGCCCATAGCTGTGGCCTTCTGAATCATCTGAATAGTTTCTGTGGAGGAATGTTCAGCTTAATGCAAAATTTGACACAGATTCATTGCTCTACTTACTCAGTCATTTTGAATGTGACAATCACACAGTACACATGCTCACTCAATGGCATCGTCTACCACCCCCACTGACAAATACAGTGAAGTCATCATTGTTCACATATGCACATTCCAGTCCACTCTCCTTAGCTGCCAGGTTACACCCATGTTCTGCAAACCATTCTCATTATATTAACAATGGCTGGACTTTTTTTTCCTGACAGACGTCATATAAATAGACCAAAAAGAAGAACCCCATTATCTTTTCTGTAAATGGCCAAAATAGCATCAATAAAATCTAACCCTCATTCCTAATATAAATACTCAACAAACTGGGAATAAAAGGGAAGTACTATATCCTTTTTGATAGACTTTTATATAAACCTATAGCTAACATCATAGTTAATGGTGAACTACTGAATGCTCTCTCTTACACCAAGAGCAAGACAAAGATGTACACTCTCATCGCTTCCTTCATCACCATACTGGGGATTCCATTCACTGAATAGAGCAAGGAAGAGAAATTTAAATCATCCAAAAAATAGACAGGAAAAGGTAAAACTGTCTTCATTCAAAGAACACCATATAATCTATATTGAAAATCTAAAGGGATCTATTTAAAAAAAAGCTTTTAGAACTAAGTAAATTTAACAAGGATGCAGGACATAAATAAGGTCAACATACAAAAATTAATTGTATTTCTATATGCTAATAGTGATCAGAAATTGAAATTAAATCACACCGTTTATAATAGCATCAAAAATACAAATACTTAGGGATAAAACTGAGAAAATATGTGGAAGTCCTAATCACTGGAAACTATGGTTTTAACTATAATGTATCCTGAATCGACTAGAAATTAAAATCCTAAAATAAGGAAAAATATCCCATGTTCATGCATCAAAAGAGTCAGTATTGCTAAGGTGGTAATCATTTTCAATTTAATGAATAGATTTAATGCAGTCCCAACCAAAACTTCAGGAAGATTTTTTTTGGTAAAAATTGACAAGGTGATTTAAAAATTCATATGGAAATGCAAGGACCTAGGATACACAAAATAACTTGAAAAAGTAGAGCAAACTTGGAGGACTAACTCTGCCTTATTTTAATACTTATAAAGCCATAAAAATCATGACAGTGTCTTGTCTTTCTGTTAAGATAGACAAATTGATCAATGGATCAGCATAGAAAATCCATAAATAGAGCAAGTCACATATTGACAACTGATCTTAGGAACAAATGCAGAAATAAATTAGTGGAGAAGGAAAGTCTTTTTGTTAAATCATGCTGGTTCAATTGGATATCCAAATAAAAAAATAAACTTTGATTCATATCTCGTACCATGTATAAAAATTAACAACACAAAATGAATCACCGAATTCAAATGGTAAACTTAAAACTTTAAGAGAAAACACAGCAGAAAATCTTTGTTATCTTAGTTTTAGGTAAAGAGTTCTAAAATTAGATGCCTAAAGCATAATCCATAAAAGAATACTGATAAATTGGATTTCACCAAAATTAAAATGTTTTCCCCTCAAAAGACAGTGTCTAGGGAACAAAAAGATAAATAACATACTTTAAGAAAATATTTGCCAATCACTTATCTGATAAAGGATTAATATCTAGAATGACTAAAAGTCTCTCAAACCCAAATAATAAGAAAACTTTCAACCAAATGAAAATAGGCAAATTGTCTGAAAAGACACTTCACCAAAGAAGATATACAGAGTGCCGTCAAGCACATGAAAAAATGCACATCATTAGTCGTTAGACAAATGCATTTAAACTACAATGAAATAACACCTCACACCCATGGAATTGCTAAAAATAAAAAGCCTAATCATGACAAGTGCTAGTGAGGATGTGGAAAAGTGAAATTCTCCTAGATTGCTGGTGAAATATGAAATGATACAATAGCCATTTCTTGAAATGTGATACCTACATTTACTGTACAATCCACTCCTGAGTATTTATCTAAGAGAAATGAAAGCATATGTTCATATAAGATGTTGTGCATGAATGTTCACATTTAATCATCAAAACCTGGAAAGAACCAAGTATCTTTCAACAGATAAGCACATAAACATACTGTAGAAAGTGCATACAGTGAATAAACTCAGCAATGAAAACTAAGGAGTTATAGACACATACAACAATATGGATGCATTTCAAAATAATTATTAGTGAAAGAAGCCAGACAATAAAATATATTCTGTAGTATTTCATTTATGTAAGATGCTAGGAAACAAACTAATCTATACGGACAGTTGCCTGAGGAAGCAGAGAGAAGAGGTAGGAAATGGAAAAAGATTATAAAAAATAATCAAGAAATTTCTGAGGGTTGTGGATATGTTCACTATTTTGATGGTATTAATGGTTTTACATATATGCATGAGCTTACATATAAGTGAACACTGTAAACATGTGTAGTTATTATGTCAACAACAAATTTGCTACAAAAAAGTACAATAAGGACAGTGCCTAAAGTTTAAAGTTATTTTGACTATAGAATGGGAAATCCATACAAAGCACTTGGCACACTTCCTGGCCCATAAGAAGTATTCAGTAAGTGTGGTTATTGTGTTGTGAGACTTTCTGTATGGGTGCGGAGTCCTCCTGGGTTGAGGAATACTCCATTGTTACCCTCCATTTCATGAGAGTTTGGAGACAATGTTGGAACTCATTGTTGTAATCAAAGCAGGTGGACTTCTGGTATTACCTTAAAATTAAACATACGAAAGAGAAAAGCTAATATTGTTCATAAGATACATGAAGGTCAGGTCCCAAATCTGGTTTTGGCTTCTAAATCAAGAAAATTTACTACATTTGGGGTGTTCGATTGTTAAGCATTTCAATGGGCATGGAACTCCCCCAAATTCAATCTGAGACATGGATTTGTGTCCAAATACTTTATTTGGGCAACTCCAGAGACACTGGTATTTATCAGAAGTGATCTCAGGGAACACTGGTAAGTGGACCAGGGAACTAACATAGGGGAGAGGAATCAGGCCACGAAGGTCACATTAGCAAGTTATCACTGTGGGCAACTGCTGCTTAAACGAGGCTGGATAACTCTCGGGGACGATGTAGAACATGCATCAGAGGTGTGCCAACAGAGCAGAGAGGGAGACTTTGTGGTCTTCCAACCTCTGGACCAGCATTGGCCGGAACTTGCATCCAGAACATTATCCTCTTCCTGGCATTTTCGGTTAGACACGAGCCCACACTAGAATTAAAGCTCACAGGCAGAGAGCAGCAGGTGTTTGCCATAAGCAGCCTTCATCGCGTAGGGGTGAGTCCCAAGGGAACAAAAGCAGGCTCTCAATAGCCTTGGCTACATAAATCATGCAGGAATACAGCCTTTTTCAATTGTCCTTGCCAGTTAAATGATCCTTCGAGTCTGTTTAAGCCGACCAGTCTTTCACAGCTGCTATTGAATGAATTGCTTCACCACTTTTGGGTGTATGACTTCAATTTGTTAGCAACGTAGTTGGCAAAGGCTGTGGGATTCTGAAACACATTGCATGTGTCCCATGCTTGTTCTTAATGAAGAGAAGTTCATAAAGTAATTTTATGCACTGGTTTATCATTGTACAGGTTTTCTTCCTGAAGAAGCCAAATCATTGCCATGTCTAGGCAAATTCGTCATATACATTTTTTCTCTAAAGAAAATGGTTGTGGGTTTTATTACAACTCGTGATAATTTGTTTTTCACTCTTGTTTAGTCTGGTTTCAGAGCACTATTAAATTGACATTTTTCATCTCGGCTTTCCGAGACGACAAGTTTTACACAAGAAACTGGACTAAGGAAAGGCTTATTAGACCAAACATGCATGACCTAGACAGCATGCTTTTTCTTTTCTATCAGTCTTAACCAATAATAAAATTTCCCCATTCCAAAATGAGAAACCAACATTCATGGCAGTTGATCACAGAGACATGGAAGTTCATCAGTATCTAGTGACAATTACAGGGAAAATTTCCAAACCCAGTTGAAAATTGTGTTACAATGTTCCGAACATGGGAGGTGTTTGAGCGTGACTTGACCATCGTTAGCAGAAATATCATGAGGGTCTTAAACATGATTTCACTGTCTCTTCCTACCCTACAATTCTGTGATTCCTTACAGGACCCACAAAGTGTTTTGTTGTGAAGTGGACCGAATTAGTCATCTGCATAACAAATTACCTAAAATGTAGTGGCTTGAAACAACGTATTCCAGGGCTGAGGAACCTGGCTGTGACTTAACTGGGTCTTCTGTCTCAAGGTGTCTCAGACCACAATGACTGTTTCAGTCAGGACTCCACTCAGGAAGAGTTCGCTCATGGGGTGATTGACAAGATTCAGGTCCTCACAGGCTGTTGGATGGAGTCCTCTTTGAGTTTTCTGTCTCGTGGGCCTCTCCCTTGGGCAGTTCACAAGGTGACACTGGCTTGCATTAAAGTGAGCAAAAAAGAGAGAGAGAACCAGAGAAGACAAGCAAGAGGAAATCAATTTTTTTTAAAAATATTTTATTTATTTATTTTTAGAGAGGGGACGGGAAGGAGAAAGAGTGGGAGAGAAATGTCAATGTGTGGTTGCCTCTCATGTGTCCCCTACTGGGGACCTGGCCTGCAACCCAGGTATGTGCCCTGACTGGGAATCGAACCAATGATCTTTTGCTTCACAGGCCCGTGCTCAATCCACAGAGCTACACCAGCCAGGGCGGAAAGCAAGTTTTTAAAAACAATCTCAGAAATAATATCCCACCCCTTTCACCATGTCTGGTTTGCTCAAAGCAAGTCACTAAGTCCAGCACGAACTCAAAAAAGGAAGATTACATAAGGTTGTAAAAACCCAGAGGGGGAGATCTTTGGGGGCCATTTTAGAGGCTACCACAGGATCTAAAACTTCCCTGGAACAAAGCATCGCTCCTTCCAAGCTGCCCCAGACTCTAAAATTTTCACATATTTTCTGGTAAAGTGTTTTTCGTCTCCTGATCCCCTTCAGAAAATTGTTACATGCAAATGTATTTCACAGGAGGGATATGTTCAGGGGCAGTCACACTGATCCAGGATTACAGGTCATCATTAGATTCACTATACATGTGACAAACTCTATTTAATTATTTTTTGGGCTGAAATTTAGAAAACAACAGTCAGTATTTCTGGAAGGTCTAAAACACAAAAGGGTACTATCACAGGAGAAAAATTCAGCCCATAGACACTGAGGACCTTGGGAAAAGAGGGGACTTGAAAAGAAAAACTGAAGTAAGAAGACAGGTTTCTGTCTAGGGCAGCCCTGCCTGCCAGGTTTCCAGGAATGCCAGTTCTTGGAAACCATATATTGACCATGTCCTTCTTCTGCTTGGAAGTTTTCTTTTGATTTCCCTTCATGGATAAAACATACAATCAAAATTTCTTAGTTATTTAGAGCCTTCTGAAAAGTTCTCTTCATACTGTTTTTTCATACCATTTTCTAATGGACACATGCTCCTTTTTCTCCATTTCAGTAAAACGGACATAAGAAATGAGGAATTCTCCTGATCGACAACGTGTGGCCTTTGTGTCCACCTATTTGCATTTCCACCACTACACTCAGAGTCCAGATCAGTCTTTCCACATGACAGTGGTCTGGTCCCTCAACCTGGCCTGGTTTTGATGGTTTATACTGTTCATTTGAAAATTAATGCTGTACTATTTTGAAGCTTCTCATTTATTACTGCATTTGTCTATTTATATAATATCTTTGATGACTTATGTCTCATTTCTCCAGATAGATTTTATTTTTTTTTTGAGAGAAAAGGACTTACCATATGCTTTTTCTATAGTTTCAGAATTTTGCATATTGATTACTTTTGATGTGAAGTCTAGCAATGGGTCAGTTAAAAGAAACAAAACAAAGCAAAAATGTGTTATATAGACTTTGGTATAGCTAAAATAAATCTATATTCTTTAACACAACTATAAGTGAAGGTCAAAAATTTTGAAGCTTGACATCTTGCAGATCAGCTGTATTATACCCATTGGTCATTGATGCTCTCAGCACCCCTGACCCCAGTGTGGCCTGTAACAGCCATGATCACAGGGACTTGGCCTCTTTATTTCTCTGCTTTCTCCCAGGGCTTGGAATAGTGCAACGCACATAACAGGCCCTCAATAAACATTGTTAAATGAATAAAGATGATGACGGTTGCCAATAATAGTTAAATGCCTGATATTTGTAAGTGCTATAATTTAAAAAATTTAGATGTGATGAGCTAGAGAGTCAAAACCATATATGTATCTACGAGAATGTCCCATATAAAATTGGAGGCATCTTCTTTTTAAAATATATATATATATTTTATTAATTATGCCATTACAGTTGTTCCATTTCCCCCCTTCATTCCCCTCTACCCTGCATCTTCTATCAGTGAGAAAATGAAACAGTCACTAAATCATATTGGGATAACAGAATTTTCATCTGGAAAAAATAAAGTTCAAACCCTACCTTTCATCCACTACTCACAAAAATTAATTCTAGATGGATTAAAATCTGTATATACAAACAAAACCTTAATAAAAATGAATGAATATATTTATGGCTTTAGGAAAGTCCAAAAATGCTATAAAGAAAGTTTAATAAATTTTAATAGTACAATTTCAAAGTTAATCTTTAAAAATTATGAAATATATCATTATTGAAGTTAAACACAAGTCAGAAGGCATTTATAACACAATTTAAACAGATATCCAGGATATATAAATAACATTAATTCAACAAGAAAATACTTTCACAAAATATAGCTAAAAGATAAAGTTATTATAATACTTTCAATAGAATTATCACATTTCTTCTCTAAATGTCATAAATAAAAAATCCAAAGGAAGAAATGTAACTGTCTAATAACTATATTAAAAATATATGTCCCAATGTTCATAGCAGCACAATATACAATAGCCAAGTGCTGGAAGCAGCCTAGGTGCCCACTGAGTGAGTTTATTGAGTGAATCAATAAACTATGGTACATTTACACAATGGAATGCTACACAGCAGAAAGAAAGAAGGAGCTCCTACCCTTCCAGACAACATGGATGGAACTGGAAAGTATTATGCTAAGTGAAATAAGCCAAGTGGTGAAAGACGAATACCGTGCGATCTCACCTATAAGTGAAACCTAAGTAACAAAACAAACTAGCAAGCAAAATATAGCCAGAGACATTGAAATCGACAACAAACGGACAGGAACCAGAGGGGAGGGGGAAATAACGTGGGAAAGAAGGGAAAGGGACATAAATGAACATGAACGAGGGGCACGGGGACGGAATGTGGGGGTAGGATTGAGGATGGGAGGTGGGAGCGGTAGGGCGGGGAGAGTGGTGGCGGGAAAATGAAGACGACTGTATTCGAACATCAGTAAAAAAGGAAAAACATACAGATTAAAAAAATATGTGTATGTAGGTAACTGCACTTGTTACCCAGGGAATAGAAGATTCAGACAAATTTGATGCAATGATTTGAACTGGCTTGGCAAAAATTAAAATGGTAACCTCGTGTTGGCAAGGTGGGAGATACATGAAGTTTCATGCATGACTGGTGAGAATAATTTGGCACAGCAACTTCGAAGGAGATTTGGCAGGGTTTCTTAAAAATTAAAATGCATATCCCCTTTGACTGAACAATTCCACTTTGGTTATGCTGGAAAAATTTGACATGTGTGCAGAGAGGCACATAGAAGGGAATGGGTAAACAAAGCCTTTTCAATCTCTGCTGCGGAATCACTACACACAGCAGTTTAAAAAATTAGTAGCTCTCTATGTTCTGACCAGGAAAGGTCTCCGAAACATTTCTAAGTGACTTGTACTGTCAAACAAGCATATGAAATGATTCATATATCAAAAATTCCTATAGATTTATATTTCTATAAGTGATTCATTTTAATTTTTTAGATAGGAAATTCACCGAGGACAAAAATGCAAATGGCCAATAAGTACCGTATATGGGAAATATGTTCAAGGGCACTCATCACCTATATTTTTATAAGTAGATGAATGCATACACACACGTCCACACACCCTTACACACCTGCATATACATACAGGAAAAAGGGTGAAAGAATACACTGTGGAGAGGCTGGGGTTTGTGGCTCTTTAAAGTGCTTTTATTTTAGTTACGATTTTAGACATAACATTTGTCAATAGAATCGAAGAATCCATGTATTAATCCAGATAATGAAAATGAATTAAATTAAATTAATTTAAAAGCCATAGGGGGAACACAAATGAATAATTAATTGAGAGCATTATATCTACTAAACAAATTTTTAAATATTTGCTCATTTTCCTCCCAGGCACACCCATGGGGGATCAGACAGACATTTCCAGAAAGCAGGAAAGGTATTCGCATAACATCAGATTTTTTCTCCTCCAATGTTAAGGTTGTTGATAATGGCTTGTTTATGATTCTGACTTCAGTCAGTGATTTCCTGGGGCCAGACAGACTCAGAAATGCAGCTGCTTGGTTTCTCTGAGTGTCCAAGGGAGGTCATGGCCAGTGTCCTGCAGCCAATGCATACTGCCCCGTAACTAACCTAAAAATAGGTCATTTTCAAAAATGGATTGAGAATGCCATCCTTTCCACTGAAGATTTATTTTAAAAATCTTTCCATGATAAAGGAACATCTTTTTGGTGAGAAAAATTCAGTAACAAAAATAAGCTGCATAACAACTTAATTCCCAATATTGCTTTCTAGAATTGCTTGCTAGAATAAACACATAACACAGTCACTGATGATTTTATTTCTTCATTTTGAAAAATTACCATATTCACTTTTAAAGACTTCTACATGAAATATCAAACCATGTGTTCAAAACTCCTCTAAAAATGTAGGCCAGATCTACTATTAAGCATCCTAAAGGCTACTATATAAAGTTGCCTATGGTTGGCTGACCTCAGCCTTCTGTTTTTGTTCTTGTTTTCTTAAAATCATCTTTTTTAAGTGCATTATCAGTTATTGAGAACCAATTTATGCCAGTCCCCAGTTTATTAAAGATTTGAAATCAATTTCTTAAATGTTACAAAATGATTCAGTGTTATGATTTGCATTATTTTGTAATGTCTCATACTTTCTAACAGTGTTAGGTGTATGCATTTAAATACACCGTTAGGTACTTAAAATAATGATAATGGATTCTTCCCATATATCAAGAGTCACTCTAGTGAGTGGGGAAAAATTATGTCTTTCTAATATCAGCAAACAATTAAAGCCCTCTCTGCCTTTGAATCTCTCTCTCTCTTTCCCTCTCTCTCTCTCTTACTCTTTCTGCCTCTTTTACTTTAGATCTAAGCATGAGTCACAGAAATTGGTATCATCCTATCTTTCAAATTACTGAAAGTGAAATGATGTGCTTAGGCCTCATTGTTTCCATAGTTGTCAAGCCAAATGGCTCGAAGTAAAATCATTGATAGGAAAAAAGGAAGAGGGATGTATCATAATTCTTTTAGTTCTAAATGCAGACGTCTGCTGAAAGTACACCCGATCAATTATTATTTATGTATGTAGGGAATTTACAAAAATGTAACAGAAAAGGAACAATAAATGAAGACCCAAAGAGGCAGACATCTCTGCTAAATTTAGGTTCAGGCCTTTTCTCTAGAATGGCTGCTTATAGCTGACATTGATAAAATTTACCCAAGCAGAAGATACAAAACTTACGCTTCTTGATAAAGAAAATGTGTTTTAAGGGCCTATTGCCTATTTATATCTTTGGCAAAACCACAGTCATCTGAGTTATATCAAAAGAAAAAGCCAGGAGTTGACTAATCTTGGTAATTTCTTCCAAGTATGTAACAGGCCTGCTTCTGATCAGTTCTGTCCTGAGA